>SJYA01001045.1:1307208-1364708 GCA_006410615.1 Neotragus moschatus | reverse complement strand
CTGAGCAGAGTTCCCTGTGCTATACAGTAGGCCCTGGTTGATTATCCATTTTAAATATAGCATCATGTACATGTCAGTCCTAACCTCCCTAACTATATCTCCCCATCATTCTCCTCCCTGGTACAGGCTATTTCTTAAATGCCCTCTCTCCAAGTGGTGGCAAGATGATGGCCAAACTGAAGAGTCAATTAATGTAAGTATGAAGAATAAGGCCTATTAGTCATTCTCTCACCTTATGGTTTAAGGGCTGCAATCATCCAACAGTCCTGACATTCACCTTGGCAAGTGCTTCTCTGCCCGAACACTGATTACAAATTTCATTCATTATCCTTTGGAGCCCATCTCATTCAAGATCAATGCACAAGAAATGATCACACACTCACAAACAAAAACACCCAGACAAGGTTAATTTCTTTTTAAATAAAATAAAATAAAAATGCTGATCCCGGTCCTCTCATACACTGCTAGTAAAAGTGCATGCTGGCAGTCGACAGGAGTGAGAAGCCAATAGAGTTATATTCAATAAAAGCTGCAAATGTTTGCACGCTCCTTGACCAAAAAAATTCCAATCCTAATAATTGTTTCTAAGTAAATAAACTAAGATCATGGCATCTGGTCCCATCACTTCATGGCAAATAGATGGGGAAACAATGGAAACAGTGACAGAATATCTTTTCTTGGGCTCCAAAATCACTGCAGATGGTGCCTGCAGCCATGAAATTAGACGATGCTTGCTCCTTGGAAGAAAAGTTATGACCAACCTAGACAGCATATTAAAAAGCAGAGACATTACTTTGCCAACAATGATCCATCTAGTCAAAGCTATGGTTTTTCCAGTAGTCATGCATGAGTGTGAGAGTTGGACTATAAAGAAAGCTGAATGCTGAAGAATTGATGCTTTTGAACTGTGGTGCTGGAGAAGACTCTTGAGAGTCCCTTGGACTGCAAGGAGATCCAACAAGTCCATCCTAAAGGATGCTGAAGCTGAAGCTCCGAAACTTTGGCCACCTGATGCAAAGAACTGACTCCTTGGAAAAGACCCTGATGCTGGGAAAGATTGAAGGCAGGAGGAGAAGTGGGCAGCAGAGGACAAGATTGTTGGATGGCATCAGCGACTCAACAGATGTGAGTTTGAGCAAGCTCCGGGAGATAATGAACGACAGGGAAGCCTGGTGTACTGCGGTCCATGGGATTGCAAAGAGTTGGACACAGCTGAGCGACTGAACTGAAATAACGTGTATCACAATTTGAAAGTTTGGAGCATTGTTAAAACAAAATATTAGCAACTATTTAAAATGTTATTGTAGAGAAATGTTAAAAGACCTAAAGAAATAGTCACAAAATTCATCATGTTAAACAGCCAGATTTAAAATTAACATTACAGTATTATCTAATTTTTTTTCATTTTTATGAATATGTTATTTTTTAAAATAGTTTGAATAAATAAATAACACTAAACTGTTAGCATTAACTATCTTCGTGTATAAGAACTATAGAATGATAGTTTATTGATTGTGCAAATTATAGCCATCTATTTAAATGCCTCTTTTCTATGAAATTCTGGAAGCAGGATGTGGCCTGTGTTGTTTACTGTTATATTCCCAATGCTTTGCATGTACCTAGGGAGTCATGAGAGCTCAACAGATACCTGTTGAATGAATGAAAGTAAACTTTATCTTTTTGTTTATGCTCACATATTTTTTCAATTTGTTCCCCTGGGGGTGTATTCTCTTACAATGAGAAAGAAACAATAAGTGTTTTTTTTAATTGATGTTGTTTTTGTTCCCAACGCCTACTGTTTTGTGCGTCAGTCGTGTCCAACTCTTTGCAACCCCATGGACTGTAGCCTGCCAAGATCCTTGGTTCACGGGATTTTTCAGGCAAGAATACTGGAGTGGGTTGCCATTTTTCCTCCTTCCTGACCAGGGACTGAACCCACATCTCCAGTGTCTCCCGCACTTCAGGTGGATTCTTTACCTGCTGAGCTATCAGGAAAGCCCTGCCTACCACTATTCCCTTTCAGAGTCTTAACTTTGGAATACTTCCCTAAGAAACAGTCACAAAGAATGTTCTAAGGAAACTAGTAAAAACTCCATTCATCTATATGTTGGCAGAAATTAGATAAGCAATGTATACATTTGCAAATCTTATAAGCATGCTTTCTTTCAAATAATAATTAACTGAACAGCTATTATGTACCAAGCATTCTATAGCTCCTTGAGATGGAGCGAGAAGACGATGAATACAGTGAAGAAGAGAGTGAAAAAGACCCTCTTTGCCTCCAAAGAATTACAATTTTTTTTGGAAAAACAGAACCAGTAAGTGTGTAGTTCCGTATACAACAGAATGAGATGTGATATAAGAGAGCTACAAATTAAATACCACGATAGAAAAGAAAGGAGAGGTTAGATGGTGATAGGAGGTCAGAGGAGGCTTCAAAGAGGGGCTGACACCCTTAAAAGATCCATAGTTGAATTTTGACACATGGAGAAGAAGGAGGTCTTGTCTACATTTAACCTTGAGTTAGAATAAAACTAATCCCCAATAGCCTGGCATTTAATCACTGCAGAATCAAAAGGCCAAGCCTACTCACTAAGCATTCAGGGACAGATTTTCTTCTCACCCAGAGGGTGTGCAGCAGCAACAACAAATTACCAACTTTGCCCCATAGTTGGATGCTTGTCCGGCCCTCACCTGCCCAATCTGCAGAGGAGCAGCAAACAGGTTCTGGGCATTCAATTCATTTGTTTCCAAAGCATTTATCACCACCTGATGGTCGTACTGCTCTGTGCTCATTGTCTGTCTCTCCCAGGTAGAATGAAAGCTCCCCAAAGGCAGGGACTTTTGTCTACTTTGTTCACCACTGTATCCTCGGCACCTAGAACAGTGCCTAGGATATGCGAAAATGAGAGTGAAAGTGTTAGTTGCTCAATCATGTCAGACTCTTTGCGGCTCCATTGGCTGTAGCCCACCAGGTTCCTCTGTCCTTGGACTTTCCCAGGCAAGAATACTGGAGTGGGTTGCATTTCCCTCTTCCAGGGGATCTTCCCAACCCAGGGATCAAACTCATATCTCTTATGCCTCCTGCATTGGCAGGTGGCTTCTTCACCACTAGTGCCACCACTATAGACATGTGGATTTGGACTGGTCGATTTCGAACACTTTAAGGATGGAGCAGTTTTAGAGGCTCCCAAGTTCGTTACCCGAGAAAACACCTTAAAGGTCTGGATCCAATCCCTCAGAAAGTCCATCAAATTCATTCATTTCTTTATTCATTCTTCCATGTGTTCATTCAATAAGCATTTATTGGTTCTTGACCTATACGAACTATTGTTGTAATGAAGAATTTGTCTTTGTCCCAGATTCCTGAGGACAGCTTCAAAACGCTTGCATTTCCTTGAGTGGTAGGAGTGTCTTTATTACTCATCATAAGTCCTTGGACCATTTCTGGGTTTATACTAAAAGTGTGACTCAGAAGAGGGGCTGGTCATGACAGAAAATTCAACCATAGGGCAAAAGGTTGGGGCTTTGAGCTAGGTGGTATCAGCCCAAGCTCCACAAAGGAAAGGGTGGTTAGGGATTAAGTTCAACCACATGGCCAATAATTTAATCAATGAAACCCCAATGACAGTTCTGGATACTGATATTTGTGTGAGCTTCCTGGTGGGTGAACTCATAGGTATGCTCAGAGAGTGATGTGTCATGATTCTGTGTGTCAAGGACATGGAAGTTGTGTTTGGAAACCTCTCAGACATCACCCTATGTATCCTGGTCCCTTTACAATAAAACTGTAATTGTAAGTACATCACTTCCCTGAGTTCTTTGAGTCCTTCTGAAAGTAAAAGTGTTAGTCACTTACTCATGTCCAATTCTGTGACCCTAAGGACTATAGCCTCCCAGGTTCTTCTGTCCCAGAGGGATTTCCTAGGCAAGAATACCAGAGTGGATTGCCATTTCCTTCTCCAGGGGATCTTCCCAACCCAGGGATTGGACCCAGGTCTTCTTCATTGCAGGCAGATTCTTTACCATCTGAGCCAGAGTCTTTCTAGTGAATTCTCAAAACTGAAGGGATTTTAAGAACCCCTTAATTTATAGCCAGTTGATCAGAAATGCAGGTGGCCCGTGGACCCCCAAACTTGTGGTCACTATCTTTTTTTTTTTGAGCTTTCAAGCAAAAATGATAATTTTAGAAAACTGATATTTATTACTGTGACTTGATGCCTTCCAAATAACTACAGATTTGTCCATTGAAATTGGTAGTAACATTAAACACATGTTTCAAAAAATACTGTGTGATAAAACATGCCAGCATTTGGAAGGTCTGTATAATTAAGTGAGCCAATATTTTTAAATGACCAATTTCCAATTTTACAAACATTTTCAAGAAAGATCAATACATTTCAGTTTCAGTGATTATTTTATTAGCTCTATCAAGTCTACTGATGAGCCTTTCAGTGGGATTCTCTATTTCTGATATTTCTGTGTGGTAACTGTCTGAAGTAAGCACTGTCTTATTGGATTCAGTTCAGTTCAGTTCAGTCACTCAGTCATGTCCAACTTTTTGCGACCCTATGGACTTCAGCAGGCCAGGCTTCTCTGTCCATCGCCAACTCCTGGAGTTTACTCAAACTCATGTCCATTGAGTTGGTGATGCCATCCTCTGTTGTCCCCTTCTCCTCCCACTTTTAATCCTTCCAGCATCAGAGTCTTTTCAAATGAGTCAGTTCTTCACATCAGGTAGCCAAAGGATTAGAGTTTCAGCTTCAGCATCAGTCCTTCCAATGAACACCCAGGACTGATCTCCTTTAGAATGGACTGGTTGGATCTCCTTGCAGTCCAAGGGACTCTCAAGAGTCTTCTCCAGCACCACAGTTCAAAAGCATCAATTCTTTGGCCCTCAGCTTTTTTTATAGTCCAACTCTTACATCCATACATGACTACTGGAAAACCTATAGCTTTGACTAGATGGACCTTTCTTGGCAAAGTAATATCTCTGCTTTTTAATATGCTATCTAGGTTGGTCAAAACTTTTCTTCCAAGGAGCAAGCATCTTTTAACTTCGTGGCCGCAGTCACCATCTGCAGTGATTTCTTGGGTACTATACCCTTAACCTCTTCCCCAACTCAGACTTAAAGAGCTTAACGTATTCTCCCTTTATTGCCAGTGTAGTGTAGGGTAGTGAAATCACTCAGTGTTGTCCAACTCTTTGCAACCCCATGGACAGCAGCCAATCCAGGCTCTTCCGTCCATGGGATTTTCCAGGCAAGAATCCTGGAGTGGGTTGCCATTTCCTTCTCCAGGAATCTTCCCGACCCAGGTATCAAACTCAGTTCTCCCGCATTGTAAGCAGATGCTTTACTGTCTGAGCCACTAAGGAGGTTACCCAAAATAAAGGTAGATCTTGGTGATCAATTAGTTATATTACAAAGTAGGGAAACTCCCTGTGGCAGAAGCCTGATTTCCCCTCCTGGCACCACCATACCAGTAAGAGGACAGGAACACGAGGAAGTCACCTCATGTTCACTCAAAGCCAACAACCCTGATTTGACTGAGGGCTGCAACTCTGGCATTCTCTTGTGTGTGTGTGCATGCGTGTGCTTAGTCGCTCAGTCATGTCTGACTCTTTGCGATCTCATGGACTGTAGCCCACCAGGCTCCTCTGTCCGTGGGGATTCTCCAGGCAAGAGTACTGGAGTAGGTTACCATGCTGTCCTCCAGGGGATCTTCCCAACCCAGGGATCAAACCCAGATGTCCCTCATTGCAGGCAGATTCTTCACCATCTGGGTCAACAGGGAAGCCCAAGAATACTGGAGTGGGTAGCCTATTCCTTCTCCAGGAGATCTTCCCTATCCAGTGATGAAACCCGAGTCTCCTGCATTGCAGGCAGATTCTTCACTGTCTGAGCCACCAGGTAAGGCAAGATAATAATCTCAGGAGACATAGTTATATATAGCTAGATAGATATAGATACATATAACTTCTTTCAGAAGAATTAGTTGTTGGACTACTAGGAGAAATTCCAGAAACAAGTTTTTCAATTTTAAGTGTTTTTCCATATCCAAATTTTCAGTACCCTCTTCTAGGTAGAAAAGACAAAAATGCTCTCAGAAAATTATCTCTAACAGAGATGTCAGTGCAATCCATCATGCCCAGAAATTGGCATTCTTATCTTAAACAGTGATACATATAATATCATGTATAGATCATGAGGTAAGAGAACATGTCTGGTAATTTCTTAGATGAAACTTTATGCAGTTCATTTATCTTCTGGAGCCCATTTTCTTGTCTGTAGAATGGGGACAGCAACCCATGCCCCATATCCCTTGAAATACTGTTATAAAGGAAGTAGAAGCAATTGAAAAGTATGCTCACTGTCAGAAGTGGGTTATGATTACAATACATCCCAAGAAAATATTGAACTTGAGTTTCTTATTATAAAATAGTTATTGTATATCTTATCTACTTGTAAAGCTTCCTACCCCCGATCAAAATTTATAACATATACTAAAGTTCAACAGATAAGAGTGGAATTGCAATTTTTGAGACCTTAGCAAAAAGAAACTCGAAAAATTTTAAGTAGAAACAATTGAATGAGTCCTTGAGACTTGTCTCCTTTGCTAGAATATTTTAATAAAGTTTTCAATAAAAAGCAAAAACAGAATTAATAAAAGGATATTGGGCTTCCCTTGTGACTCAGACGGTAAAGAATCAGCCTATAATGCAGAAGACCCGGGTTCAATCTCTGGGTCGGGAAGATCCCCTGAAGAAGGGAATGACTATGACTACTCACTCCAGTGTTCTTTCCTGGGGAATTCCATGGACAGAGGAGCTTGGCAAGCTACAGTCCATGAGACAACAAAGAGCTGGACACAACTGAGTGACAAACACTGTCACTTTCAATAAGGATATACTCTATAATGAACAATGTAATATAAACTTGTATACTTACATGATGCATCACTGTAAAATTTCATGCTAATTAATCTCTTTTCAACCTTCCAACAACACTATGAGACTTTTGAAAAATATGATGCTGTAGATCCAGAGATGCTAATAATTTGCCTGCCCAAAGTCATAAAGATAGTAGATACCACCTGAAAGTAGCTGAGCATGAACAAAAGTAGCTTATATTTACTCAGTGCCTACTATGGTCAGACACCATTCTTTCCAGTTCACATACTTAATTTATCTAATCTTTCCCCAAACTCTAGAAGACCATACTGTCATCTAATTAAGGAACCAAAGAAAGAGAGGTCAGAAACTCCCTCACAGTCACACACTAAAAAATCCTAGTGTGTTTTAGTTGCTTAGTTGTGTCCGACTCTTTGCAACCCCATGAACTGTAGCCCACCATGCTTCTCTGTCCATGGATTTCTCTGGACAAGAATACTGGAGTGGATTGCCATTCTCTTCTCCAGAGGATCTTCCTGACCCAGAGATTGAAACATGGTCTCCCAAATTGCAGGCAGATTCTTTACTGTTTGAGCCACAGGGAAGGCCTAATAAATGCTAGTGTTAGGTTACAAATCCAGAAACCACAGTCTGACCTACCACTAACCCTCTCAGAAAAAGGGGATGATAATACCCACTTTGCAGAGTTATTGTAAGAATTTAAAAGGTAGTCTGTGCAGAAGTGCTGAATTTCCTATCTGGCACGTGACAGATACTGAGAAATATTAGTTGCATCTGGTCTTGTGGAGCCAGGCCTGATTCCTGGCTGATTCCTGATTCAGGAATCCTGATAGGAATTCCTGATTCAGACCTTTCCCTGGCACTATGCTCTAACTCATCTGAGGGTATGGGTGGAAGAAGTTCTAAAGTTCCAAGGAATATTTACCAAGTGGGTAGGGAAATCACTGAATTAGAATGTAATGAAAAGCTCTAATGAAATCTTAAGCCAGACTCAGCCAACATTATGGTATATAGAGCTATGTAGTCTAGGACATATTCAAAACATAGGAGTGGAAAACAAACTTTTAGGGTAAAATGAAGTTACCTGATCCTGTTTCTGTGAATACAGGCTATCTTGTCAATTCAGGGTTGAAAGGTAGTTAGTTAGTGTCATTAGTTTTATAATCTTCCTTCTCAATAAAATACTTCAAAGTAAAATAAGGTAAGCTTCCTATGGATCTTAGAGTGAAAGAAGTATTTTAAAGACTGCAAAATTTATTTGCAAGTATATCCCCTACAACAATTTCTAGAGCATAGGAGATACCCATTATAAGTTGAGATAAACACATAAATGAATGATTTATACACACAAAATTATCATCTTTCATGACTCCCTACTGGTATTCCTCCTTACATAGAAAATGACTAGTTTTTTTCTTTTTTTTTAAGGGTAGGCTCATTTTGTTAGCTTTTAAATCCTTTGAAATTGGGTTACTTAGCATTCAGATGAGCTCAAACATATGGCTATCATTGCAAAATTATTATAAACCTGAGCAATTCCACTATCCACAGAAAGCATATTATCTATTTTTGGTTCATGCACTGATTTTCTCAGTAAGAGGTCATGTCACAGAAATTATGAGAGTTTTATGTAATATTAATGCCTAAATATTCTAAGTATTCTTGAGTCTGAAGTAAGGCTACAGTTTTACTTATTCCTACCTAATCTAGACATTGTTATCATATGTCAATGATAATCTTTTCCTGACATCTGGAAATGTAGACATCACCAGTTCTAACACTGATTATTTCTGGATGATGGAATTCATGATTATTATTGCTTTTATTTTGTATTTTTCTACATTGCTGAAATATTGTGATGAGTGTTTATACAAAAACAGTAAACATTCTTTTTAATATCTCCTTAAGTAAAACTATTATTTATCCAGTCATTCAAAAGTTCACTTCTTAAGCTCCTACTGTGTGTAAATGTACTCTTTACCTACTTAAGAAAGATGAATAAGGACTTCCCTGGTGGCCCAGTGGTTAAGAACCTGCCTGCCATTGCAGAAGACACGGATTCAGTCCCTAGCCTGGGAACATCCCACATGCCACAGAGGAGTTGGGCCCCTGTGCAACAACTATGAGCCTGCATGCCCTAGAGTGCACGCTCCGCAGCAAGAGAAGCCACCACCGTGAGAGGTCTGAGCACCACAACCAGAGAGTAGCCCCCACTCGCTGCAGCTAGAGAAAGCCCTCAAGCAGCAAGAAAAGCCCAGCACAGCCAGAAGAAAGAAAGGAAAGGAAACATCACATGCTCAAAGAGAGATTCTAATATAACTTAACGGCATGTATTATTAATATTAAAAGTTTAGCAAAACCCTATGGTTGAAAAAAAATTAATAAAAGTAAGAAAGATGAATAAGACAAGGCTCTAGATCTTAACATGGGCTTCCCAGGTGGCATTAGTGGTAAAGAATCCACCTGCCAATGCAGGAAATGCAAGAGATGCAGGTTGGATCCCTGGGTTGGGAAGATCCCCTGGAGTAAGAAACGGCAACCCGTTCCAGTATTCTTGCCTGGAAAGCCCCAGGGACAGAGGAGCCTGGCTGCAGAGTAGATGCGACTGAGCACATGTGCACTCAATCTTAACATGCTTTCAAGATAGCAGAGGGGAGACAAATAAGACAACGAGATCAACAGTGCTACAGGTGCCCGAGAGAGAAGTGTACAGGGCTCAGTGGGAGAAGGGTGCCATAATGAAGAGGAAGATCAGAGAAGCTTCAAAGATGTGACTTTCATCACAGAAGAAAGACTATACCTCTCCACCCTCTGCATTTTCCCTGTTTTTTAAATGTATCAATACTGTGAACAAGTTATAGTTCATCTGAAAGGCCTATAGAATTACTTTGAACCAAGAATCAGTTAAGTTTCCAAGTAGGGTCATTCCAAATTAAAAAAGGACTCAGGAACAGCCACCTGGCTTGTGGTTTTGTTCTGTGTTCTTCTTTACCATAACCCAAAAAAGCTAGTGGGGCATTGACAAGAGGAGATACCAAGAATTCACTATGAGAACATAAGGGAGCCCTCTTATTTTCCTTTTCCAAAAATAATCACTTACCACCGTCAAAAACTGAAGGGGACTAAGAATTTTGTCTGCCAAGTGATGCAGGAAAGTGAAAGTGAAGTTGCTCAGTTGTGTCCAACTCTTTGTAACCCTATGGACTGTAGCCTACCAGGCTCCTCCTTCCATGGGATTTTCCAGGCAAGACTACTGGAGTGGGTTGCCATTTCCTTCTCCAGGAGATCTTCCTGACCCAGGGATCAAACCCGAGTCTCCTGCATTATAGGCAGATGCTTTACCGTCTGAGCCACGAGGGGGATGCAGGGCTGTGCAACAAATAGACAAGTTATGGGGGAAGAAGCAAAGAGAACTCAGCCCAGCTGAGAACATTTGAGGAAAGCATCATCCTCACCATCTACAGTTATCCTGTTTATAATTTTTATCTTCATGAAAAATATCCAAAACTTTCCAGTGCTACCTATCAAACAGGAAACAAGTCCAGACTCTTCCCAGTCTGAATCCTACTCAACATCATCTCAGACTGATGCCACAAAGGGAAAGAGAGAGAAAGGGAAAATCTGAATCCTAAGGCATCCCCACTTCACAGGCTGCATGCCCAGTTCCTGTCCCATCCCCACATCACTCCCCAGAGTCACTATCTTGTCCTGTTTAAAGGGACAGAATGTTTAGGACACTTGCTGACTCTGAATTTTCCTCTGGGGTATAAATAAATATTCAGCTTTTTTATATGCCTGAAAATTCATTGTTAGCACCTATGTTTGTTGCCTTCTCCTACTGGAAATGAACAGCGAACAAACGGATGAGGGTCATGATAGTAGGTGGATTTTATACCCTCTGTCTATTTCTTCCAGCTGCTGGGATTAAAAATCCTTAGAAAATGAAATAGCTCTGTAGTAGATACAATGGAGAGGCACTCAACATTCATTCCACCTCCCTCCTAGTGTGTACACATTCCTTTATTTCAAGGTCTGAAAAGCTAAAAGCCACAGTTGACAGACTGGAGTTCTAGCTGCACTTCTAGTTTAATCCATCCAATGAACTTGTGGAATATCTGGATGGTGGAAGTAGGTGGAGTCTAAGCTACTGCTTTCTTCTTCAGATCAGCACATCATGGAGGTTAAGCAAAATTCCTCATAATGTGAAAAGTGGGTCCAAGTTTTCCAATCATGCAAGCTGCTGTTATTGTGAGATGAATGTAGTGCCTGGAACAAGCCCAGACAGCTGGGAAGTTCTCAGGTTCTAGTTGCATGGCTAAAATTTGTCTGCACCACCCCTCAGGCTTAGTGTCAACCATGACAATGCTTTTTCCTTCAGTATCAGTGATAATTCCAAGACAACCAATGATAATTCCAAGCTTCAATATCAATGATAATTCCAAGACAGTGGCAGCAATTTCCAGAAATTAGGTAATCAGTGAATATTCATTTTTGTCAACTGCATCCAGGAAATTAGGAAGAATACCAAAGACACGGGGATTGTCCCTTACTTCCACTTCCTCAAGATGCGATTGCCTGAATTTCCCTGCTGGCCTTACCCATCCTTCATCCTCAGTTGCCCCAAGGGAGAATGAGGACTCTAGCCCATCCATTCTCAAACAGAGGTGGGCAGAGGAAGACAGGGCTTCCCTGGTGGCTCAAATAGTAAAGCATCCACCTGCAATACAGGAGACCTCAGTTCAGTCCCTGGGTCAGGAAGATCCCTGGTGAAGGGCATGGCAACCCACTCCAGTATTCTTGCTTGGAGGATCCCCATGGACAGAGGAGCCTGGTGTGCTAGTCCATGGAGTCACAAAGAGTCAGACATGACTGAGCGCCTAAGCACAGCACATTATATCCATATTTGTGTTAACGGGAGTAGCATCATCACTAGGGTTACTGGATTTGGTTTTTCCATGGCTGCATTAGCAGAGGCCCTGTCACTAGCTTTGAAGGGCACACTAGTTTTGTGCCCTTCCTTTAAGAAGAAGGGCATGGACATCATTTTTCTGGTGTGACTCATAGCAGGCTCAACACAGTTCTGGGACAAGAGATAATAACAGTGACAATGAAGAGAAAAAGTTAAATTTTAAAAGCAATCCTTTGTTCTGATCCTTAGAGGCAATCATGACTCATGGAAAAAGAATCTGCCCCCTATCTGATGACCTATAGTCTAGTTTCCTGGCCCTCACAAGAGACCCCCCGGGTAATTGTTTTTCTGTTAAACTTTCCTAGAGAGCTGTTTTTCTGAGAATTGGCTAACCGCCGCAAGGTGGTCAGTCAGCCTTTTCAACCTGATAATTTCCAGACCTATCTCTGTAAAGGTCAAGCTATGCCCACCAATCAGTTTGTTCAGATTGTCTTCACCCCACCTATACCTACTTGTAGCTTTTGTGTATAAAAACTGCTCTATAACTGAGGTCGGGGTTCGCTCCTTTCGAGGATGATCGAACCCCGGCGCGCCGGTTCAATAAATCCTCTTGCTGTTTGCATCGAATTCGGGTCTTGATGATCTGTGAAGCGACGTCTCCCGTGATTAGGCCGTTCAGGGCTTAACAACAACCCAGTCATGGAGCTTCATCACTCATTAGACCTGCAGGAGACTCCAGCATCCCTTGAAGAACAACCTTCCTCGCTTCTTCCCTGTTACCCTTCTAATTCCCACTATTTCACCATTTTTGTTAAGGTTCTTGCCCAAGGAAAACTATTTTGATTATCCCTGCAAATGGAAACATCCACATAAGGGTCCCTTGTTTCATTTCTAGGCCTAATATTGGAGGAGATAAGCTTCAGGAAACACTTTGCTCACATAATTGAAAGGTTGTTGTTGAATTACGACGCCGGGATTCTTGGCCCCCGGAGGAGAAGAATTCAATCCGGGGCCAGCGACGAGGCTTGATCGCTCAGAGCTTTTGTGTAACAAGGTATTATTAAAGTATAAAGGAGATAGAGAAAGCTTCTGACATAGGCATCAGAAGGGGCAGAAAGAGTGCCGCCCTGCTAGTCTTCAGCTGGATGTTATATAGTCACCAGCAGTCTATTAATGAAAGAAAGGAATGTCTCAAAACAGAATGGCACCAGGCCCCTCACCCATAAGATGTATTTTGGGATAACCTTGGCTCCAAATGGTTTATCTTGGGCCATAAAATGATTAACTTGAATCTTGAAGAA
This sequence comes from Neotragus moschatus, assembly GCA_006410615.1. Classification (NCBI taxonomy): domain Eukaryota; kingdom Metazoa; phylum Chordata; class Mammalia; order Artiodactyla; family Bovidae; genus Neotragus; species Neotragus moschatus. The sequence continues at coordinate 1,351,585 of SJYA01001045.1, read as the reverse complement.
GGGCAGATCACCATACAAATAGTTTTATTTACATAGATTAGAGGAACAATATCGGAGTATAACATACTGGTTTATCAAGTAGGTTCTGAGCCCAAAAGGTGGAACCGACTTGAAGACAGAGTTTGGGGTAAATGCATAGTACATTACATAGCTTAAGATAAACATTTCCATAAGAAAAAGGCATTGGTTAACTTCAGGTGAAACCAGGTGTCATTATGGCAACACAGAATTTTAAGAGAAACCTCCTTTTAAATTTGTATAGAGAAGGAAAAAATATCGCTAGTTTGTTTCCTCCTGCTGCTTAAGAGAGATAAAATGTCTGACACTTGCAGGCTATTTCCTCCATTTGGAGACCCCTGGCCTTCCTGCCTGTTACCCTCTCATAATCAATATAATTCATGATCATGAGTCACTCTTGGTTTTATGCTTTAGTAAGGTACATTGTGGAAAATTCTGAAAGAGATGGGAATACCAGACCACCTGATCTGCCTCTTGAGAAACCTGTATGCAGTTCAGGAAGCAAGAGTTAGAACTGGATATGGAACAACAGACTACTTCCAAATAGGAAAAGGAGTACATCAAGGCTGTGTATTGTCACCCTGCTTATTTAACTTATATGCAGAGAACATAATGAGAAACACTGGGCTGGAGGAAGCACAAGCTGGAATCAAGATTGCTGGGAGAAATATCAATAACCTCAGATATACAGATGACACCACCTTTATGGCAGAAAGTGAAGAAGAACTAAAGATAAAAGTGAAAGAGGAGAGTGAAAAAGTTGGCTTAAAGCTCAACATTCAGAAAACTAAGATCATGGCATCCAGTCCCATCACTTCATGGCAAATAGATGGGGAAACAGTGGAAACAGTGGCTAACTTTACTGTTATGGACTCCAAAATCACTGCAGAAGTGATTGCAGCCATGAAATTAAAAGGCGCTTGCTCCTTGGAAGGAAAGTTATGGCCAACCTAGACAGCATATTAGAAAGCAGAGACATTACTTTGCCAACGCAGATCTGTCTAGTCAAGGCTATGGTTTTTCCAGTAGTCATGTATGGATGTGAGAGTTGGACTATAAATAAAGCTGAGTGCAGAAGAATTTATGCTTTTGAACTGTGGTGTTGGAGAAGACTCTTGAGAGTCCCTTGGACTGCAAGGAGATCNAGACAGCATATTAGAAAGCAGAGACATTACTTTGCCAACGCAGATCTGTCTAGTCAAGGCTATGGTTTTTCCAGTAGTCATGTATGGATGTGAGAGTTGGACTATAAATAAAGCTGAGTGCAGAAGAATTTATGCTTTTGAACTGTGGTGTTGGAGAAGACTCTTGAGAGTCCCTTGGACTGCAAGGAGATCCAACTAGTCCATCCTAAAGGAGATTAGTCCTGGGTGTCCATTGGAGGGACTGATGTTGAAGCTGAAACTCCAATACTTTGGCCACCTGATGTGGAGAGCTGACCCATTTGAAAAGGCCCTGATGCTGGCAAAGATTGAGGGCAGGAGGAGAAGGGGACGACAGAGGATGAGATGGTTGGATGGCATCACTGACACAATGGACATGGGTTTGGGTGGACTCCAGGAGTTGGTGGTGGACAGGGAGGCATGGAGTGCTGCGGTTCATGGGGTCACAAAGAGTCTGACATGACTGAGCAAATGAACTGAACTGAAAGTACATTGCTTTATGTGTATATTAGGTTGAACCACAAGAAGTGGCCTTTTTTGTAGGGCAAAAAATGATAAAACTTTGGCAATCTCATGATTTAGTCCTACTCTTTCCATAGATTTTTGTGGTCTAGGCTATGAGGCAAGTACAACATTGTCTATATAGTTCCCAATTGCTAACTTACATAAGAATTTCTGACAAATATTTCCATACTAGCTTGTAAGATGTTTCAGAGCAGCTGTAGTGTTTTATGCATGTTTGTATCACTTACAATACTCACCATAGTACCTTATACACTGAGCCCTGAGTAAAGGTTGAGTGAAAAGATGTGGCTATTTATATCTATACTTTTATCTTCAAAGGATGTAAGGTCTCAGTTTAGAGGCTAGAACTCATTCTAATAAGGACTGATAATATCCAAAAATTGTATATAATAATTTCAAAAGAAATTTTGAAAAGGAGAGATTGACATGGAACTAAACATTTACAAAGCTGTTAGTCATAGTTCAAAATTCCAAGCTATTCTCTCTACACACAATGGCCTGTCAAACACCTGTGCTCACTTCAGTGTCCCAAGCTCTAGGATAACCAAATCAGACTGAAATTCCCTCATTTGTTTCCGTAGGGTTGTGACCAATCTGAACCAATCGCCAGGTCTCAAAATACGGAAGGCAAAAGTGAAAGACATCATTCATCCAGATTAACTTACTGAACATTGAAGACAAGGGGATAGATTCAAGATACATGGACAGGTATATGCTTGCATGAGGAGTAACATGAAGAACAGGAAAATATTATGCATGTCTCATTCTCAATGTACATGTGTACACAGTATTGTCTCCGATCTGCACAGAGATTTCTTTAGAAATATGTATTATTTCTAGTGTCCATTTGCCTGCTGCTGCTGCTGCTAAGTCGCTTCAGTCGTGTCCGACTCTGTGCAACCCCATAGACGGCAGCCCACTAGGCTTCTCTGTCCACGGGATTTTCCAGGCAAGAACACTGGAGTGTGTTGCCATTTCCTTCTCCAGTGCATGAAAGTGAAAAATGAAAGTGAAGTCGCTCAGTCGTGCCCAACTCTTAGTGACCCCATGGACTTCAACCTACCAGGCTCCTCCGTCCATGGGATTTTCCAGGCAAGAGTACTGGAGTGGGGTGCCATTGCTTTCTCCGATCCATTTGCCTAGCTGGTACCTATACTAAAGCATTCCTGTCTTAGCAAAGTCCAATTCTGCTGAGCACATTTTCCTGTGAAACAACTGGCTGAGCCCTGATGATTACTAAATAAGAACATAATTAATTATTTCTTCAACTGAATAGTCCTAAATTCTACCACAAATCAATCAGTTCTTCTAGCCTAAGAAGCTCTGACTCTATTTTAGCTCAATGAAAACAAAATCGATGAAGGCCAATTATAGCCCATCTCGTTAGAGTATGCAAATGGTGTGCCATACAAATTCCCAGCCATCACCTCCAGAGGAGACGGGGGAAGCCAACTGTAGGCTGCTGCTGGCCCCTAGCTGTCCAGGCCATATAGGACAGCTACACCTGGACCAAGGGTAAGCATCCATTCGTTCTTGTAACAAGTGAGTATTCAAAGGCTCCTATGCTGAAGACATCATGGCATATCATCAGACTACAGAGAGCAAGTCTAAGCAGACAACCCCAACCTTCAGAGGTATTGACCTATATTCTGCATATGAAAGCTATTTCCCTATAATTGATAAGCTTGCAAGCTGATTATGCAGTGCCCCAAAGTTTCTGAGCAAGGATAACATATATGTCACAAAAGACACCAGACAAGCCTCAGGGACAGACACAGAGTTGGTAAGCACGGAGCACTGAGGGATGGAAAAGAAGGCCACCTGTCTCCCCAGGAGTTCCCTGATACCCACCAGAACCCAGCCACAGGCTGACATTTCTACCTCTGCTATCACTCTTGGGGCTAAGGCTTTGCACCTGTAGAGGGCTCCTGTTAAAACACAAAGGCTCCAAATGTAAAGAGCATGTCACCAAGCTACTGTGTGCTAAATTCCAGGTATTTCTTCACCTATTCTCTATTCTTTCCAAATCATATTTATTTACCATGTATCACTGAATCTAAAACGCTCCAATGCTGGTCTTTCTCAATTCGACCAAAGGTGTCACCGAAGGTTTCCACCGCTCTGAGTGCCGACTTAGTCCATGGTGTCACAAGATGAAATCAATCGTGTGATGTATGATGATTTCAGAGAGATTAAAATATTAAGGGGACATGTGAGTCTTTAGAATCTGTGAAATAGTGTAATACTTTTTCTTTAAATCAGTATCTACTTACTAAACTTCTTTTTTTAACAACTTTGTTAAAAACTAGTATCACTAACATAAGTAAAATGAAACTGTATAGACAATAATTATTGAAATAATTTTAAATCCTAAGTAATACAATTAAGGTATACGCTTTTTACTTACTCTGCTTTCTAGTGCATATATTATACTCAATACAAAAAAAAAAAATGTCTAACAATTCTACCTCCCAAGGCTGTCAGCTTGAAGACCATAGACTTGTTTTGTCAAAAGGGGAGATGAGCAGTTAAAAGACAAAACTTTGCTGAAACCACCAAAATGAAACTTTTTCCTTCCCTTAATTAGAAAGATTTGAGAAGAGATTGAAAAGGGAATAATGTTCACTCTATGTGATTCTGTGCTATGTTCCGCCACTTCCATATGCCATTATTAAGGGACACGGAGGAACCACCTTTAACCCCTCTAGAAAGTGAGCAGTGTTAATAAGCTGTCAATTTGGAAAGACAAGGATCCTAGATGATGGGACAAAGGAAAGGTAAATTTTGACAAGTATGTGAGGAAGAAGAAGTCCAAGAAGTAAAGGTCCATCCCCGAGACACCAGTCCACAGGACAATATCGACATGAGCAAGGAGGAGGGCATTGAACTGGTAGGGAAGGGCAACTTAAACATCCCGGGGAATCTGAGAAAGAAATGTTCTAGGATGTATCCATGGAAAAACGGAAACAAAGAGTAATTGGAAGGAATAAGAAGCAAACTTGCCAGTTTAGCAATTGCAGCACCATAGCAGAATTCCCACTGAAATAGGCACCTGCTTATCAATGACTTTTATCACATCCACCGAATCAAGGAATACAGCATTCTGTGACAAGACAAGAAAGCAGTACAGTCAGCCCTCTGTATCTGCAGGTTCCATATTCACAAATTTAGCCAACCCTGGATCTCAAAATATTCTGGGGAAAAAAAAAAAATCCAAAAAGTTCCAAAAAACCAAAACCTAAATTTGCCACACATCAGCAACTATTTACATGGCCTTTGCATTGCACTAGAAGTTGCGACTGACCTAGAGATGACTCGCAGTACACAGAAGAATGTGCACAGGTTATGTGTAAATACTGTACACCATTTTACGCAAGAAACTTGAGCATCCACAGATTGTGATACCCAAGGAGAGTGCTGGAACAAATCCCCCTCAGTTACCCATAGGGACAACTGCATGTACTTAAGGGCCACGGATTTTTTCAAATTTTGATGTATTGTTTATTTTTGGCTGAGCTGGGTCTTTGTCACGTCGGGGGCCTTTTCTCTAGTTGCAGAGAGTGGGGGCTGTTGTCTAGTCACAGTGCACGGGCTTCTTACTGTGGTGGCCCCCTTGTTGTGGAGCATGGGCTCGAGAGCACAGGCTCAGTAGCTGTGACGCCCAAGCTTAGTGGATTCACTGCCTGTGGGATCTTCCAGAATAAGGTATCCAACCCGTGTCCTGTGCATTGGCAGGCAGGCTCTTCCCACTGGACCATCAGGGAAGTCCCAGAACCATAGATTATTATGCTAAGGATTTGTGAGGAAAAGGAGCCCTCCCTTTTGGTACATAATCACATAATCACTGTTTAGTTCTTTTTTGGTCTGACTCTCATAATACCAATATATACCAAAACTCTCATTCTCCCCTGTGTGGAAAATAAAACACTTAGCCAGAATGGTTTTCATGATAATCCTTCTTATTTAAATAAGACCACTCATTTCCTGTAACCTAAGATATGGCTATTGAAACGTCAATCATTTAAGATGCGAAAGCTGGATATTCCAAATCAGTGTGATCTGATATTTGGTATTCTTAACCAAAATAACGTCAGAGTGAAAAATTGACCTCCACTATTGGTTTTTCTCACCAGTATTTGACTCCATTTGTCATATTTTTGCTTCTTTCCTTGAACCTGTTCATCCCTTTTAATATGCAGTGGCCGAGATTAATAATTATATTCTAAATAATGGTGGATCGGTGCCAAGAGTATCCTTGCCCTTTTCCTGTCATACCTCTCTCGGTCGTGTTCCCTTTTTCAAATAATGGCATTACAAATTGCTGACTCATTTTCAGTTTATGGTCCACAGTACTTCAACCAATTCTCTTAGTATCCTTGGATGTAAATCACCAGAGTCTGCATATTTAGATACAGATCTCTCTTATTTAAATTACCTTCCTCCAAGTCTTCTTTTATGCTTTTCATTCTTCTGAAGTCTGCATTACCTATTTCCAGAGCCCCATTCTACTCGATTGTGCAGCAATGTTTTGTAAAAAGACATTGAAGACCCTGTGGCCTTTTGGTGCCATTACTGAGTTTCTTGCTTTCCTATGTAATTAAAACATCCCTCTGCTTTAGTCTTTTCTTGCTCCTGATAATGAAAAAGAAAAAAGAAAAATAGAATGTTCTATTTCAACTTTAGAGGTTGCATTTCATTTCCTGCTTTAGTAATTCTGACCTTACTTCTATGAACCTTTCTACAGGTATTTGTCCTTGAAGATTCAGCTTTCTCTAAAGTTTTTTTTCTATTTCAGAAACTTATGGCATTCTTTGATAAATCAATTAGATTTTTTTAAATCTTCCCAACTGTCCTATTTTTTCTTAATATGTATATTTTATTGAAGGAACAATGTTTCGGGTGTATAGGAAGGTGATTCAGCTGTACATATGCATGTATATTATTTTTGAGATTATTTTCCATTATAGATTATTACCATATATTGCCTATAGGTCTCTATGTTAAACAGTAAACCTTTGTTGTTTATTGTATATCTATTTTTTAATTAGAAATCTAACATTCTATTCATATAAGTCAAACAAGTGGAATCAAAATGTCGTAAATTTTTTAGTTAGGCAAAAATTCATAAGCTTTCTTATATATATTATTTATATATGTATACAAAAGTTTTTCTTCTATGCTTGATAAAGGCTTGAGGAAGAACATAAAAAAAGAGAGAGAGATGGAGAAATTGGAAAACGTAAACTGGGAACACTGAATATGAAATAGAAAAAGTGAAACAAACTAGATAAAAGTAAAAGATCATCATATAGTCCAGTTGTTTTTAAACATGACTGCTCATTAGAAACTTATCTGGAGCTCTGAAGGAAAAAAAGCAATACCCGGACATTTGTATTTTTCAAATAATTCCCAGATAATTCTGATATGCATCTGGATTTTTAAAAGTGACTACAGGTTTTTTAATTAAATGGTAGTTTGGTAATACAGAATTCTATTATTTTTCTGTTAACCAATCATGATACAATGGTAGTAAGTGAGTAATAGTTACATAGTCACAATAATAAAAGATGTTTGTCAGTTTTCACAATCAATAGCCAGACAAAAAATAAAAGATAATTATAATTGCAAGCCATAATAGAACATGATTAACCTAACAATATAAAATAATCGCATACAAGTTGGGGGTAAAGATGTGTGTGAACCTATTCTCCATCTCACCCCTGACAAAGTTCTGATAACTTTACAAAATCTAATCTCTTGTTTAAGTAATTAGTTGAAAAAAGAGATGAAAGGGAGGGAGCCCAGGTGAACAGAAAGTTTCCTAAGAAAATATGTTGTTGCTGGGATTTCTGTCAACACTGAAATAGATGTGGTCACTTTATTTTAAATATTTTCTTAGATACTTTTCTAAAATATCTCCAAGAAAGATATTCCACATTATCTCCATTTACTCAGTCCAAAATTTGTCCTTGAAACTCTTTTTTTTTTTCCTGTTCTTAAATTTCTGTCCTTGCCTTCTGAGCACATTTCCTCCAATAACGTGCACAGCACAGTGTCAACTACAAATTGGCACTTGCCATTATCAACATTCAGAAAACTAAGATCATGGCATCTGGTCCCATCACTTCATGGGAAATAGATGGGGAAACAGTGGAAACAGTGTCAGACTTTATTTTTTGGAGCTCCAAAATCACTGCAGATGGTGATTGCAGCCATGAAATTAAAAGATGCTTACTCCTTGGAAGGAAAGTTATGACCAACCTAGATAGCATATTGAAAAGCAGAGACATTATTTTGCCAGCAAAGGTCCATCTAGTCAAGGCTATGGTTTTTCCAGTGGTCATATATGGATGCGAGAATTGGACTGTGAAGAAAGCTGAGCACTGAAGAATTGATGCTTTTGAACTGTGGTGTTGGAGAAGACTCTTGAGAGTCCCTTGGACTGCAAGGAGATCCAACCAGTCAATCCTAAAAAAAAATCAGTTCTGAATATTTATTGGAAGGATTGATGCTGAAGCTGAAACTCCAATCCTTTGGCCACCTGACGCGAAGAACTGACTCATTAAAAAAGACCCTAATGCTGGGAAAGATTGAAGGAGAAGGGGATGACAGAGGATGAGATGGTTGAATGGCATCACTGACTCAATGGCCACGAGTCTGAGTAAACTATGGGAGTTGGTGAGGGACAGGGAAGCCTGGCGTCCTGCAGTCCATAGGGTAGCAAAGAGTCAGACACGACTGAGTGACTGAACCAAACTGAACTGAAATGGAATGTAAGTTCTGTGAAAGCAAGAGCTTTCATTTCTTTGCTGTATTTCTAGCAATTGGAACAGCAACTGGCATCCATACACCAAGTACTCAAAAATAAATTGGAGTTGGTTAATGATGAAATAACCTCTGAACTTTTTACCTAGTAATTTATCATATTCTTTCAGACACACAAATTAAACACCATGATGAAAGCAGATTGCCTAGAACTCATGTCTTTTCCCCTACCAGAAGTCTCATCAAAAGAAAAGTGTTTGACTGTATATTGATAATGCCTCTTGACCATGTCTGTTGTGGAACACTATTCTGAGTCATCTGTTGTAAGTTCACTAGGGAAACCAATTTGCAGTTTATCTACAGAGAAAAATTTTGCTTTGCCCACTGCTCTTTGCAAAGGTCAAAAAGGATGGTATTGATCAGGGTATAGGGAGGATAAAAATGTTGAGAACATAGTCATTCTGGGGTGACTTATGAAATCTAAGAAAGCATGCAAAGTACTAAAAAGAAGGCTAGGGTATGGATACTACCCTAGAGAACATATCCATAAGAGAATATGTTCCTTCTCTTTGTATCTTCCAGGGAATGAAATGCTCAAAGCATAATCACATTGGGAATTTCATTTATTGTTTTGTCTATTGCAGAATAAAAACCAGAGGGAGAAGAAAATGATCTGTGATATACATGGACCGTTTTCCTAACTATTCTTGTTAAAAATAAATAAATAAAAGCTGAACTACTGACCTGTAAAATCAAAAGTGGTTTACCAAAGCAGAAAATCTATTATGTTTCCCAGTGTAGCTCAGCTGGTAAAGAATCTGCCTGCAATGCAGGAGACCCCTGGTTCAATTCCTGGGTTGGGAAGATCCCCTGGAGAAGGGATAGGCTACCCACTCCAGTATTCTTGGGCTTCCCTGGTGGCTCAGATGGTAAAGAATCCACCTGTAATGTGGGTAGACCTGGGTTCGATTCCTGGGTTGGGAAGATCCCCTAGAGAAGGGCATGGCAACCCACTCCTGTATTCTTGCCTGGAGAATCCCCATGGACAGAGGAACCTGGAGAGCTACAGTCCATGGGGTCACAAAGAGTTGAACATGACTGAGCAACTCAGCACAGTACGATATTTCACTGTGATTTGAGCAAATATGTGGTCTTTTTAGCAGTTATTTATTCCTGTATTCCATCATTCAGTGAAGAAATGGTTAACAAAAACTAGTTGCACACTTGCTATGTCCATGATACTGGGAAATAGCATCAACAGTGGTGGGAAGCAGATGATAAGGGGGTTGAAAGGTGTGGTCCCTGATCTCATAGAGATTACAAGCTATAAATAAATTTTACAAATGGAGATTACAAGCCGATGTGTTCATCAATTAGGCTCCAAGTACCACTGCTCTATGTGTTTTTGTTAAAAGGAAACTTGATTCTGACCCAAGCATCTCGCCATGGCCAAAGGGTCTGAAGAGAAATAATTTGGGCACTTATTTGGTCTCAATCGCTGGAGAAGCAATGGTTTTTCAAGTGTATTACAAAATAAACAGCTCCATTAAGCTCACTACTATTAAATATGTTTGTGAATAAGAATTGGAGTTGCTATTTATCTAATGAGATTTTAATGGGTATGGGTTTTTTGAAAATAGTTTTAAAGGACAAGGACTGCTTTTTCCAATTTTTTTTTTTAACATTTACTTATTTATTTGGCTGCAATGCATTGCAGCTTGCAATATCTTCTTTGTGGCATGTGTGACCTTAGTTTCCTGACCAGGGATCGAACCCAGACCCCCTGCACTGAGAGTGTGGAGTCTGAACCACTGGACCACCAGGGAAGTTCCTCCAATGATATTTAAACTGTCTTTTCTCTCTAAATGTATCTGGTGTTAACAAAGTGCTGGCCTCCAAGTAATTCAGATTTAGTGTTAGAGTTCACTGAAATCAGTCATGGGATCAAGATAAGGTAACAGTGGACGGTTTACACTTCCAAACACTCATGTGCTATTCTTTGCATCCACATGCAAAATCAAGCTTATGCAAGAAGAGAAAATCGAAGCCTTCCCAACTTTCCACCCTGTAAACCACTATGTGGTGGGAACAGCAGATGAATGTGCTGTTCATTCATCCCAACCTCTGTCTACCATGCTTTCCTGTACTGCAGAAGCTGGAAAGATAAAAATTCCATTTCCATGACTCATTTGAAGATGAATTTGGGCAAGAACTGGATTTCATCCTGAGTCAAGTAGGGAGGGAGATATTCATTTTGAAACCATGTGCCTCAGATTGGAACTTGAATGCATGCAGTGCCAGGACTCGAACCTAGCCCAAATCCATGGTCTTCCGAGATGACAGCCTGGTTTCAGCACTTAATGAAGCTCAGGTTCTTGGTCTTATTACAGAAAGAATTCAGTGAGAGACAAAGCAGACAGGAAGGTAGGTAAGAAGTTGATTTTTAGAGAGAAACACACTCCACAGAAGGTGGGCCTTCTCAGAAGGAGAGAGTGGCCTCACAATATGGCGTGCTTAATTTTTATGGGCTGGGTAATTTCATAGGCTAATTAGTAGGAGGATTATTCCAACTAATTTGAGCAAAGGGTGGAGATTTCCAGGAATCAGGCCACTGCTCCACTTTTTTACCTTTATGGTGGGTCTTGGAATTGTCGTGGCGCCTGTGGGTGTGTCGCTTAGCTTGCTGATGTGTTACAGTGAGCATATACTGAGGCTGATGTGTTTCTGAGGCTCAAGGTCCAGTGGAAGTCAACTTGTCCACCATCTTGGACTACTTTGGTTCTAGTCAGCGTATGTCATGTCTTCGGGCTATGTCATTCTTTTAAAGGTTGTGCTCTGCCCCCTTGCCTCCTGTTTCAACTTTGCCAGTGCAGATTTATCAGACGATCACAGCTCCAGAGCCAGCGATGACGGGACCAGCTTCCTGACCCCTAGGTTTTGGTTGAGGTGGTGTGTTTGTGAGCCAACAGCAGAGGGGTAGCACCCTGACCCCAGACTCACAACTAAGGACTTCAGGACCAATAGCAGCCCGAGCAACCTCCTGGTTCTCCAACTTCCCCACTGTGCTGAAGTCATGGCCCTCTGCCAAGCTGCTGTGGATTTTCCTTTTGGTACCTGGAGGGCCACCCAGTACCTCCTCCTCCAATCCCTCTAGTGATTTCATAAGCACATTTATTCCCTGTGTGAAATTTCCTTCTGCTTAAAATAACTGAAGAGTTTTCTCCTATATCCAACCAACCCCTGACTGGTAGATCCCTTACCCAGGAATTAACTCAGCCAAAAGAACAGAGACTGGCTTTTTCCATCTGTCTATAGAAAATGTCCTCTGAGTCTTATCTAAACACTACTTTGTGTGGCATTTTAAGGATTTTTTTTTATACTACTTTAATGACTCCTAAAAAAGAACATAAAATCCCTTTTATGTCTTCTTGCCCTCTCTCCTCCAATTTTCATCAGCCTCCATTTCCTGGGTCATGGTAAGCTCCTTGAAGTAGATCTGTTAATGCAAGGGTAATAAAAGCAAGACGTGCCTTGAAAATGTCGGAAGGGGGCCAGGTGGGGCCGGATGGAACCAAGCAGCTCCATTTTTACTTTGGTACAAATTATTTGTCTAAAAACTCTGTACCTGAGAAACATGAAAACCTAGGATTCCGGGCTTTGTTTTAAAACAGAATGCTAGAGATGACGTAGTCAAGCCTTCCAAAGCTGAAAGAATGAGGCATTTCGTTCTCCATAGTTCTTAATTCAAGCATTACCTTCTAGCATGTGGAGCAAATCGATAATAATAATAACGACAGCAATAATTGCTCCCACTTGTTGAATGTGTATGTAGTGCAAAACTCTATGCTACATCAGTGATTATTTCCAAACCTCACATCTCCCCAAAGACATCATTTCCTTTCTATGGATGAAAACCTGAGGCTCAGAGAGAGTAAGAAAATTGTCCAGGGTTTTAACTCCGTTTTGAGCACATGTGCATGCTAAGTTGCTTCAGTCCTGTCTGACTCTTTGCAACCTCTGTCCAAGGGGAGTCTCCAGCCAAGAAGTAATAATAATAATAATCCTTCCAGTACACTCACTCCATGCATCACTGAATAAATCTCTTTTGAACGCTTCGAATGAGCCATGCTATTCAAGGGGCCTGCCTTCCATGGGCTAATCCAGGATAGCTCAGACACAGCACTCTCACTTGTTGAAAGAGAAGTGGCCTGTCATGCCAGTAACACTGGTCAGGAGACTTCATGTGACCAGATCTCAAAGCATCAAGGATCATCTCTTCTGAAGACCACCTTGCTTTGGTTTTGATCTTTCCACTTTTGCTTCTCCTGGCTGATTTTGCAACCCAGCACTGTATTTATCAGCTACATAGACTTGGACAAGTTATTTAAACTCTGAACCTCAATTTTCCTCATCCTGAAAGTGAGAATAATATAACTGCATAACTTGTGGGGTTATTGTAAGGGTTAAATAAAAAATAGTAAATAGAGCATTTGGAAGAGTGCTGGCACATAGTAACACTCAATTTGTGTTAACTGTGATTGTTGTTATCTTCAATACTATTATTTTTATAGCACCAGCCAACATTAGAAGTACACAGAGTACTTATTATTGACTGGAGTATGAGAAATCTTCAATCAGTCCTGAAGGAAATCAGTCCTGAATATTCACTGGAAGGACTGATGCTGAAGCTGAAACGCCAGTACTTTGGCCATCTGATGCAAAGAACTGACTTATTGGAAAAGACCCTGATGCTGGGAAAGATTGAAGGCAGGAGGAGAAAAAGATGACAGAGGATGAGATGGTTGATTGGCATCACCAACTCAATGGACGTGAGTTTGAGCAAACTCCAGGAGCTGGTGATGGACGGGGAGGCCTGGCATGCTGCAGTCCATGGGGGTCACAAAAAGTCAGACAGGACTGAGCAATGGAACTGAACTGAACTGAATGAGAAATCTTAGGGTATGCTCTTCTCAGAATAAGAAGGCCACAGGAACAGATTGGAGCTCATTCATTTTAATCTGACCTGACTTAAAGCTTAGTTTAAAGACACAGTCTGTCCCCGATTCCCAGGTCTGAGGGTTACTACAGTTTGCTTGGGCTTTCCAGATGGCACTAGGGGTAAATAACTTACCTGCCAGTGCAGGAGATGTAAGAGATGTGGATTCAATCCCCGGGCCAGGAAGATCCCCTGCAGGGGGGCATGGCAACCCACTCCGATATTCTTGCCTGGAGAATGCCACGGACAGAGGAGCCTGGTGAACTACAGTCCATGGGGTCGCAAAGAGTCAGACATGACTGAGTGACTTAGCACTCAGTTTGTTTGAGAGTCACACTGGCTTCTATCTCCCCAAACCAGAAGCACTTCATTCAGTACATTTCACTGGTCTCTCAAAAAGTAAGTCCCTTTGAAACAGACTGTGCTATCCCACCTAAATCTCAGCTTTAGGACTGAAGGGTTTATCCCCCTATGTCTTGGGCTTGCTGCCCTCCACCAGCCCTCAGCCCTTGGGAATTACCCTCTAGTTGGCTGAATGCAACCACCTCAGCCACAGTCTTACCCACTCCCAGGGTCAACCTGCATTTGATGACTGGTTGACTTAGGGCCATGAAGATCCAGCCTCCAGGCCCCAAATGGGCTCAACTCCAAAGGGCTATTGTAGTTGCAGATTTCGCCATGGGGGTAGCCACACTGCCATTCAACCCCTCCTTCCACCCAATCCCTCTCCAGCAAGTCCTGATTGCCAAGAATACCCCTAATAAACTCACACACTAACCTCTGGTTTAGAGTCACCTTTCCAGGAATCCAACCCACAACATCCATTCTGTAGATGTAAACTCCATGTTTGCAGCATGGCAAAACTGCTCTCCTCGCAGATCCCCACCTCAGATCAACATGGTGGGCACCTCTCCAGCCTCTGAGCTTCTGCATTAGCAGTATGGCCTTATGGGGTCGTACATCTCAGGAGTCTGTTCCTCTTATGAACGTTCTATCATTGAAGCACTTCTAGTCTGCTTACAAACCGATGTTTTAGCATCATGCCTCTGTCCGCTTCTGCCTTAGAGCCTTTTCTTTTTTCGTTACTCATCTATGGGGTAGAATATATTCAAATACTGGTGCTGGTGGTGGCTTAGTTGCTAAGTCGTGTCTGACTCTTGCAATCCCATGGACTGTAACCTGCCAGGCTCCTCTGTCCATGGGATTCTCCAGGCAAGAATATTGGAGTGGGTTGCCATTTCCTTCTCCAGAGGATCTTCCCAACCCAGAAATCGAACCACTGGCTCTTGCATTACCAGCAAATTTTTTACCACTGAGCCACTAGGGAGGCCCATTCAAATACTGGCCCTCCCAAAACCTTACCCCATACTTGGTCAGGGACTGGACTCATGAAGCCTGATTCCTGCCTCATTCAGGGTCAGTCCTCTCTCACAAGGCTCCCCAGCACTTTAAACATATCTACTTCTGTAGACACTGCTGAACCCCAGCCACCAACACAGCTGATGCTCACATTGCTTGCCCAGTCCACAAATTTCACCACCAACTGTTAAATGTTGTTTTCTGGCATTCAGTTCAGTTCAATCCAGCCGTTCAGTCATGTCCGATTCTTTGTGACCCCATGAATTGCACCACGCCAGACCTCCCTGTCCACCACCAACTCCAGGAATTCACCCAAACTCATGTGCATCGAGTCGGTGATGCCATCCAGCCATCTCATCCTCTGTCGTCCCCTTTTCCTCCTGCCCCTAGTCCCTCCCAGCATCAGACTCTTTTCCAGTGAGTCAACTCTTCACATGAGATGGCCAAAGTATTGGAGTTTCATCCTCAGCATCAGTCCTTCCAATGGACACCCAGGACTGGTCTCCTTTAGGATAGACTGGTTGGATCTCCTTGCAGTCCAAGGGACTCTCAAGAGTCTTTTCCAGCACCACAGTTCAAAAGCATCAATTCTTCGGCACTCAGCTTTCTTCACAGTCCAACTCTCACATCCATACATGACCAGTGGAAAAACCATAGCCTAGACTAGACGGACCTTTGTTGACAAAGTAATATCTCTGCTTTTTAATATGCTATCTAGGTTGGTCATATTCACCTTCTAAGCAGAGAATAACCTCATTCAGCCCAGTCTGTAGCTGTAATTTTTTTTAACTGGAATATCATTGCATTACAATGTTGTGTTAGTTTCTGCTGTATAACAATGTGAATCAGCTATGTGTATGCATATATCCCCTCCATCCTTAGCCTCCTTCTCACCCCACCATCCCATCCTTCTAGTTCATCACAGAGCACCGAGCTGAGCTCCCTCTGTTATACAGCAGCTCCCTACTTGTTGTTCTGTCGCTAAGTCATGTCTGACTCTTTGAGATCCCATGGACTGCAGCACACCAGGCTTCCCTGCCCTTCACTGTCTCTTGGATTTTGCTCAAACTCCTGTCCAGTGAATCAACGATGCTTCCCACTAACTATCTGTCTTACACAAGGTAGTGTGTATATGTCAATGCTGTAGCATTAAAAGACTGAATTCCTGGTTTCCTTTAAAACCAAAAAAAGAAAAGTCTTAGCAACAGAATCCAACCATGTGAAGGTGAATTCAGAAAATTTACTATCTGGACTGGGTACAGTTTCCAGCTGCCCAGGAAGGAGGAGGATAGGCTATAAATTTGCTTTGCTGCCCAAGGCAGGTACTTCAAAATGTCTCTCTTCTCCTTGAACACAAACCTGGCCTTCATCGTACCTGCTTCTGGCTCTCATCCCTGCTAGGACACTTGAGAAGGATTAATCCTCGACCCCAGGATGACTTTCTCTGGCTCAGAAAGTCAGTGGAACTGCTGTAGGGAGAGGAGAGCAGAGCACACTGGGCAGGGTGGGTTTGTTGGACAAGGCCGCTCCCACTATCCATCATATGTATTGCTGCATGTGCTGTCTCTTCAGTTGTGTCTGACTCTTTGCTACCCATGGACTGTAGCCTGCCAGGCTCCACTGTCCATGGGATTTCCCAGGTAAGAATAGTGGAATCAGTTACCACACCCTCTTCCAGGGGATCTTCCCAAACCAGGGATCGAGCCCTGATCTCTTATGTCTTCCGCACTGGCAGGCAGGTTCTTACCACTAGCACCACTTGGGGAGCCCTGCATGTACTTCACTGACAGCTATCCATGAGGTCTCCTTCTAACTTCCATCCTGGTTCTCAGCCGAGGAGAGCAGACAGCCCTTGGAGGACTCCCAGAGGAGTCCTGGGAAGAAACTTACTAGTTCTGATGAAATCTTAGATTAGCTGGTTTGTCACACAGGTCAAATTCAATCCTAAAGAATTTTTCAAATGGATATTTTATGCTTGCAATCTGTGTCTCAGCTAGAAAACAGTTCTCAGAATTACAGTACATATCAATTAAAAGTTCAGGAAGAAGGAAGATGGTATAAAATGATAAGAGAAAGAAGTACCAAGTGTTATTGAATCATGGCAAGTGAATGAGATGACTTTGTTGTTGTTCAGTGGCTCAGTTGTGTCCGACTCTTTGCAGCCTTGTGGACTGCAGCACACTTGGCTTTCCTGTCCTTCACTATCTCCCAGAGCTTGCTCAAACTCAAGCCCATTCAGTCGGTGATACCATCCTACCATCTCATCCTTTGTCGTTCCCTTCTCCCCCTGCCTTCAATCTTTCCCAGCATCAGGGTCTTTTCCAATGAGTCAGCCCTTTGCATCAAGTGGCCAAAGGATTGGAGGTTGATTTTCAGCATCAGTCCTTCCAATGAATAGTCAGGGTTGATTTCCCTTTAGGATTGATTCCCTAGTGGTTTGGTTCCTTGCTGTCTAAGGGACTCTCAAGAGTCTTCTCCAGCACCACAATTTGATGACATCAATGAGATGGCTCCCCTACTATTAGAAACGAAAATGTTCGTAGCTACTATTTGTTTAGAATTACGTAGAGGAATTGAGCTAAATTTCTTACATTATTTAATCCCAATGACTAACTATCATGAAGAAATTATGTCCCTGTTCACAAATAAGAAGATGGAGGTTTGCAGGGATTAAGTCAATTGCCCCAGGTTACACAGCTAGAAAGCCCTGGGAAAGGGATTCCAATAAAGGACTGATTCCACCCTTAGCCTCTCCTTGTTGGCCATCCACCACATTTCACATCTTCAAAAATCAGGACAGACATCTCACACTCAGCCTGCTTTCTCCTCCTTTTGGTGGCAACTATAACTATGCCATGAAATTAAAAGAAGCTTATTCCTTGGAAAGAAAGCTATGACATATCTAAACAGTGTATTAAAAAGCGGAGACATCACTTTGCAGATAAAAGGTCTGTAGCTTCACTATCTACTATAAAAAAAGCTGTGGTTTTTTCAGTAGTCAGGTACAGATGTGAGAGCTGGACCATAAAGAAGGCTGAGCACTAAGAAATGGATGCTTTCAAACTATGGTGCTGGAGAAGACTCTTGACAGTCCTTTGGACAGTAAGGATTTCAAACCAGTCAATCCTCAAGGCAATCAGCCCTGAATATTAATCAGAAGAACTGATGCTGAAGTTCCAGTAATTTGGCCACCTGATGCAAAGAGTCAAGTCATTGGAAAAGATCATGATGCTGGGAAAGACTGGAGGCAAAGAAGGGGGTGGCAGAAGTTGTGATCATTGGATAGCATCACTGACTCAATGGACATGAGCTTCAGCAAATTCCGGGAGATAAAGAAGCCTAGCCAGTGCAGTCCTTGGGGTTGCAAAGAGTGAGACATGACTTAGGGACTGAACAGCAACATCATAACTGCACCAGGGCCTGCCCATCCTCAGCTTCCACCCACAGTCTACTCCACTGAATTTCCAAGGCCCCCTTTCTAAAGACCCTCACCCTACCAGCCTGGCTTCTCTGCAGATATGAGGTCTGTCTGGCCAAGCTCACAGTTCCCTTCCTTCAAACTCAAGTCTATTTCAACCTGGACACACTTCTCAAGGTTACAGGAGTGTTTCCTGAGGCTGCTACTCACCCAATATTAGAGACAAAGACATAAAAGCTTCCAATTTATTTCCATCTTTGAAGTTCTCAATAAAGCGGAATAAAGCTTTTAATAACGATGATGCCTCATCTTGAATTGAGGACAAATTCTTTCTGACTCAAGGACTTTACTCACTTTTTACCTTCTCAGATGCTCAGTAAACAGTTATTTACATGGCATTTCTGAGCTATAGGTATTTTATTTCTTTTGTTTTTAATTTTTTTAAACATACTCCTTTTTTAAAATTGGGATGTAGGTGCTTTACAATGTTGTACAACAAAGTAAAAATCAGCTATATGCATACACATATAACTTGCCTCTTGGCTTTCCCCTCACCCTCAAGAGAAAAACAAATACATGCTATGTTAATGCATGTGTGTGGCATCTAGAGAAATGGTACAGGGGAACCTATTTGCAGGGAAGAAATACAGACACAGGCATAGAGAATGGATATGTGGGCAAGAGTTCGGGGAAGGGCTGGGATGAACTGGGAGAGTGGGACTGACACGTGTGCCCTCCCAAGTGTCAGACAGCTAGCTGGTGCGAACCCGCTGTATAGCATGGCAGTTCGGCTTGGCCTTCTGTGGTGGGTGCTTGTGCTTAGTCATATCCAACTCTCTGTGACCCATTGGACTACAGCCCACCAAGCTCCTCTGTCCATGAGATTTTTCAGGCAAGAGTACTGAGTGGGTTGCCATTTCCTTCCTCCAGGGCATCTTCCTGACCCAGGGATCGAACCTGCGTCTCCTGTGTCTCCTGAATTGCAGGTGGATTCTTCACCCACTGAGCCATCCAGGAAGCCCATTCTGTGGTGGGGGACCATTCAGAGGGGCCATTCCCTCTTTGGATGCCCATGGCCTGTGTACCTGCTCCTCCAGCACTTGGCTTGTACAGGCATGATCTCTGCTTTCTGGATATGTGACTCCCCAGCTCCTCCAGGTAGAAAGTTCATTGAGAGCCCATTTGTTATGCTAACCTTTTGCCTTCGGAAGCCCTTTACATAGAAAGTGCTCAGAAAAACTGTTGTTGAGTTGAATTTGACCTTTCTCTTACCTAGAAGCAAATCCAGAATAAACCCATTCTCCAGAGTGGCCAGCTCACCTGGGTTTGCCAGACTTTCCCAAGTTTGGCCTTGAAAGGGTCCTGTCCTGGGAACTCCCTCCATTTTAAGCAAACCAAGATAGCTGGTCACTCAGTCATCCTCTCTGGCACATAAACATCTATTTAAATGCAGTTCTTCCCACCAGTCTGAGAGAATAGTAAGGAAAGAACAAAACTGTCACACACGCACATTTGGACTTTTTCAAAAAACATAAGATGGAATCTAAGATAGGTTTCAACACATAATTAGCTACAAGATAAACTTAAAAAGAAAACAAAACTGTCATGTCCGACTCTTTGCAACCCCATGAACTATATAGCCTGGCAGGCTCCTCTGTCCATGGAATTCTCCAGGCAAGAATACTGGAGTGGCTTCCCTTCTCCAGGGGATCTTCCCCACCCAGGGATCAGACCTGTGTCTCCGGCATTGCAGGCAGATTCCCTACCTTTTGAGCCACCAAGGAAGTCCAAAACAAAATGTAAAAGAAGACAAAATTTGAGCCCTAAAGGTATTTCTTTTCTATTTCTTTAAAAAAAAATAATTAGAATTAGTTATTCATATCATATATGAATATCTTCATGTCGTAACTATTGAAGATGCAATTGTTGGGTATTGTAGTTGAGGGGGAAATGATGGCAGAAAGAAGGCCTTCGGCATGTACTGTCATCTCTTCCAACACCAAAGTGATGTGAACCAAATGGCACCTATGTAATTTTAGCAGCATACAGTGCACATGGTTAAAAAAAATCAATTTTTCTTAAGAGCCAAAGGGTTAAGGAGAGGTCGCAAGCACAATTGGAGAGCCTAAAAGCCAGATATTATTTTTGAGAGACTATAATAGCCTGGTGATCAGTTCAAGAAAATCACAGTCATTCAAGATGATGTCTTACATGTACTGGCTTCTCTGCAAAATGAATTTACCTTTTCATTATTATTTACTGAGTGAGCCAGTATTTCATTTGTATGGATTTTATCCAGCAACTAGGGGGGAGAAAACACAGAAAATCTAATAAAAAGATGAAGCTGCTGTACAATATTTTGAGTCTGTATCCTGCCTTTTGAGGTCATGCTTCTGTCTTTTTTATGATGTTCGTTTTAGAAAATGAAAAAAATGTGTACATATAGAAGTATGGGTTTTATGTATTACAACTGGCGACAAATTTAACCTGGCAAGTATAGAGACATGCTTATCAGGAGTGACAGCAACAAAATAGTGCAAAAATAAAATCACAGTGTCACAAGGGTTTAGCATTTGAGTATTAATGGAGAATCTCGTCTGCCTGGTATAAGCATTACCATTCCAAGACGGATGACAGTAAAACACTACAGTTAGATATGGCACACGGTGCCATTCTCTATATAAAGTGGAACTCCTAGAAAACATGTTCATTAACAAGTCCTGTCCTCTTGAAAGGGACCTTCACTAACCCCCAAACTTTCCATGTCTTACCATCTACTGCCAATATCTGGGTGACAGGGAGTTTCACAGTTAAACATCTTGTTTATAAGAGCATTGTTTCATGCTGCCATTCAGGTCAGAGTTTACCAAAAGATTTTTAAAAATGAAAACCTCTTATGCAGTGATTTTCCATCCTAGGCATCCCCAAGAAGCTACAGTGTCACTGCAAATGGTCTGTGACTCTATTCTGGATTTTCCCGACTAAAAAATACTAAAAAATATAGCTACAGAAATAATCCAAGTGTCTATCATTGGATGAAAAGATAAGCAAAATGTGGTATATGCATAGTATGAAGTATTATTCAGCCCTAAAAAGGAAGAAAATTATGACATACCTTGAAGACATTATGCCAAGGTGAAATAAACCAGTCTCAAAAAGACAAATATCGTAAGATTCCACTTATAGGTAGAGTAGTAAAGTTCATAGAGACAAAATGTTGAATGGTGATTACCAGGGGCTGAGGGAGTGGATGAATGAAAAATACTTTTTAATGAGTATAGAATTTCAGTTTTACAAGATGAAAAAAGCTCTGGAAACTGATGGTGGTGATGACTGTACAACATTATGAAGGTGTTTAGTACCATAGAATTGTACACTTAAGAATGGTTAAAATGGCCAATTGTGTGTGTGTGCACGCTCAACTGTACAGTTGTGTCCAACTCTTTTCAGCCTCATAGACTGTAGCCCACCAGGTCCTCTGTCCATGGGATTTCCCAGGCAAGAATACTGAAGAAGGTTGCCATTTCCTTCTCCAGGGGCTCTTCCTGACCCAGGGATTGAACCCAGGTCTACCTTATTGCAGGCATTCTTTACTGACTGAGCCACCAGGGAAGCTAAACCCTAAATATAGCTCAAGCTGAAAATCAGAATTCAAGTTAAAAGTCAGGCAATAAAATCTGCAGTAATTGTGAACAATAGTAGTCTTTGAAGCACACAGCAGTTGTCCACTTTAAGAGATAAGTTCCAGAAATTCAATACTAAAAAGCTATTTGAAACCACAGCTCTGTGGCCCATCTAGATGGATATAAAATAACATTATTGCTTGTATGAAATAACATTAATGAGAAAAAATGGAATATAAAATGGTATTTTTTAAGACAAAGCGATCGATGGATTGATTATAACTAGGCAGAATGCTCATATGTACATCAATAAAGAGAGATTATCTTGAACAATAAAATTGTTTAATATTTATTATTTTGGTAAATTTAAGGAAAGAAATTAGAATGAAAGAAAAAGATGTGCAGAAAGATTCAATACAACTTAAATGAAAGCAGTTTTAAACAAGTGACCTGTGATATTAGCCCATAAAAATCTCCCTTAGAGAACTCTGACATCTTTAGGGTCAAATGTCCATAATTCAGTGACCATTTCATTATCTAAATCCAGTGGGTACCATGCTTGTCACACACTCCAACGTTGCCTTATTTTGTTGTTCTTTGCTCTGCCCAGATCAGAAGGTGCAAGTGGTTAGGGAACCAAAAGTGGAGCCCCACTGGAAGTGGAAACCCCCCTGCAAATATTCAGTCTGATGGTATTAACTGTCAGAACTGGGGAGACACGAAGCTGATCAGGAGAGAAGGATCTCTGCTGTATGTTAATGCTGACCTTCTCCGGAGCAACGTGCTCTCTTTAGCTTCTACACATGTCTAATCACTGGGGATTTGTCTAGCTACACGAATTTTTCACATTTGTCAGCTAAATCAGCGCTCCAAATGCACAATGCAGCACTTAGAAACATTATGTGAATTTATTAAATTCTCTGGAGGACTTTAGGTCCATAAAGCAGTAAATTGATTACAGGGAACTGAGGCCATAATATTTTCATCAGCAACAAAAGCAGTCAGGCTCCCATATTGTCCATGGCAGTTGAAGAGAAACTGTTCCTCACTTCATTTAAGCCAGCAGGCTGAGGATCACACAGCAGATGAGAAGGCTCTAGGATGCCCCAACCTTACCTGTCATCTCATCAGTTTCTTTGAGAATGCCAGCTTTCCAGCTTACCAGTTACAAGAACATGAGTAAAAAATATAAATGGTCTCTTTCCACTCTGGATTTGCCTGTGGATGCTTTCAGACTTGGGGCTTCCCAGGTGGCTCAGGGGTAAAGAATCCACCTGTCAATGCGGGAGACAAGGGTCCAATCCCTGGGCTGGCAGGATCCCCTAGAGAAGGGAATGGCAATGTAATCCAGTATTCTTGCCTGGAAATCCCATGGACAGAGGAACCTACACTCCATAGGGTTGCAAAGTGTCAGACACGACTGAACAACTGGGCATCCACACACGCACACTTTCAGAATCAGCCCTTGAAATCCTTTGCCTATTGACTTTACAATAGGCAATGAAATTGTCTACTGACATTGCCACCAAAATGAGGAGCATTGCTAGCAAACCAAGAAACGATGGGTCAATGGTGATGACATCATTCTGATACCAAACATCCTTACATATTGTCTGATGACTGTGTGACTGACCACCCACACATGCACGCATGCTCAGTCGCTTCAGGCATGCCCAACTCTTTGCAACCCACTGGACCATAGCCTCGCAGGCTCCTCTGTTCAAGGGCTCTCCAGGCAAGAATACTGGAGTGGATTGCCATGCCCTCCTCCGAGGGATCTCCACAACCCAGGGATCGAACCCATGTCTCCTGCATCTCCTACATTGCAGGCGGATTCTTTACCACTGAGCCACCAGGGAAGCCCAACTGACCACACATACTCCCTTCCAAAGAGGGGAAAAGTAATCCTAAAATGTTCTTGGCTGCCTCATACGCCAGGAACGATAGTTGCTTTCCAATGTGTTATCCTATTTCAAGCATTGCAACAACCTTATGAGCTGGGAATTATAATTCCTATTTTTTTAAGTGAGACAACCAAGGCTCACAGCAGTTAAATAAATTATCCCAAATCACAGAGCTGACATGTGGTTAAGTTGGGATCTGAACCAGGACTGTGTGTTTTCAAAGATGTCTTTGTTCTATGACCCATTTCAAAATGGTTGCTACTCATTTCTTCTAAAAGCTCTGATTCATAAAAAGTAACTGGGCATCTTTCTGCTACTGCCTAGGGCAACTTTTACCTTTGCCAATCTTTCTGGATGATGAGAAGGGATAAACCTGGGGACAATCTTATTAGGGCCTTGGCACAAGAGGTGTCATTTTCAAGCCTTCTCCTAGAATATGACTTTGACCATTTTGCCATGTCTTTGAACCTTCTACAAGCATCCTGGAAAAGGATATCATTATAAAATCCATGTGTGATACATGAGCATTTTTAACCTATCACTGGATTTTAATCTACATCCAAAATGACCATACTTCTTCCCTGTTTGAAGGGTGAGAGGGAATTCCCTGGTGGTCCAGTTGTTAAGACTCTGCTGTCACAATGTAGGTGCTGCAGATTTCATCCTTAGGGAAGTAAGATCCCACAGGCTGCATGCCACAGCCAAAACAAATAAAATAAAAAAATAAAACCACTTTCAAATCCATTTTTTAAATGGTAAAAACATCTTTTAAAAATGAACAACAAAAAAGTATGGTAGTACAAGAGGTATGTTGTTGTTCAGTCACTCAGTCATGTCCGACTCTTTGCGACCCCATGGACTGCAGCATGCCAAGTTTCCTGGACCTTCACCACCTCCAGGAGCTTGCTCAAACTCATGTTCATTGAGTCAGTAATGCCATCCAACCATCTCATCCTCCCCTTCTCCTCCTGCCTTCAATCTTTCCCAGCAATAGGGTCTTTTCTAATGAGTCAGCTCTTTGCATCAGGTGGCCAAAGTATTGGAGCTTCAGCATCAGTCCTTCCAATTAATATTCAAGGTTGATTTCCTTTAAGATTGACTGGTTTGATCTCCTTGCTGTCCAAGGGACTCTCAAGAGTCCTTTCCAACACCACAGTTCGAAAGCATCAATTCTTCCATGCTCAGCCTTCTTTGTGGTCCAGGTCTCACATCCATACATGACTACTGGAGCATAATCAGAGCATGAACAATTCTGACTCCTCTGCAGCCCCTGACTAGGCAAGGTTTCTGTGTGAGAGAAGCAAGGACCTTGCTACAGAAGGGAGCAAAGTATTTAGGGAGCACTGACTCCTCTTCTTGCCCCACAGCCCTTGGACTGAGACCTTTAGCTGTGATGGAGGAGAAGCAGAGTCTCCACAGGTCTGCAAACAGCTGGGCTGAAGGCTGACATGGAAGAAAGGGCTCCGTTTTACTAATTTGTGGATTTCCAGTGCTTGGCAGACTGCCTGGTACATAGTAGACCCCCAATACATGTTTATTAAATTCAATTGAAATATTAAGATAGCTCAGCAGTTTGTCAAGCTATACATATCAGAGTATTAAAAGTTACTGTATGACTCGTTTTTAAATGTATAACTTGCAAGCATAAATGTGGTATTTACATGATAATTTATATGTATTTAGGTGGTAATTCACAAAGTCAAGTCCCTGGTGGCTCAGACAGTTAAGAATCTGCCTGCACTGCAGGAGACCTGGGTTTCATTTCTAGATTGGGAAGATGCCCTGGAGAAGGAAATGGCAACCAACTCCAGTATTTTTATCTGGATAATTCCGTGGACAGAGGAGCCTGGCAGGCTACAGTTCATAGTGCCTCGAAGATTCAGACACAATAGAGTGACTAACACTTCCACTTCCATGTGGTAATTCACAAAGCTAAGTCTAATACTTCCCAGTTCATCTTAAAACTGTACATTTAAGCAACTCTTAACCTTACAGCAGAACTATCCATTAAATCTGAATTTTTCCTGGCATATGTGCCTGTCCAAAATAGTTTTCAAAATTGGAATTATTCAGGACACACAAGAGGATGTAGCCAACTTACAATTACCATTATTTTTTTTAACTTTTCATTTTGTACTGGGTATAGCCGATTAACAACGTTGTGACAGTTTCAGGTGAACAGAGAAGGGATTCTGCCATACACATACGTGTATCTATTTTCCCTTACACGCCTCTCCCATCCAGGCTGCCACGTAACATTGAGCAGAGTTCCCTGTGCTATACAAGGTCCTTACTGGTTACTCATTTTAAATAGAGCAGTGTGTACATGTCCAAGGGAAGGCTATGGGGACAGAATAGTTAGGGAGTTTGGGGTAGACTTGTACACACCGTCATTTTCATGAACTTCTTCCCCATACTACTGCTGCAGTTGTATGAACTGCAAAGATTGTATCTCCCTCTGAATTTTTTGCTTGTGGAAGAGGGTGACTGATTTTTCTCCCGTTATTGCTTGCCTGATGCTAAAATCTTATCAGTCCTTCAGAAACTAATCCAACTCATTTTGAGATTAATGTGAACTCAAACACAGTCCAAACGCAAAATAAAACCACCTCGATTGCTTCGTGAAACACACCATCTACTGGCAGAATTGTCACATTTCGCCACTGTATTCTCAAGTCTTGAAATTCGTCCAAAATTGCTGAACTCTCTCGCTTTGGGAATAAGATTCCCAGGTGATTCAGTGGTAAAGAATCCACCTGCTGATGCCGGAGACGCTGGAGACTCGGGTTTAATCGATCCCCAGGAGGAGGAAAGGACAACCCACTCCAGTATTCCTGCTGGGAAAAGCCCATGGACAGAGGAGCCTGGCAGGCTGTCGTCTGTGGGGTTGCAAAGAATCAGACATGACTGCATAACTGAACCTGCACGCACACTCCCTTTGGGAAACTTTGACAAGTAACTTCACAATCAGAACCAATATACTATCATGTTTAAAATAGGCAGCTGCTGTATAGCACGAACTCAGCTCAGTGCTGTGATGACCTAGGTGTGTGCGATGGGGAGTGGGAGGGAGGCTCAAGAGGGAGGGGATATATGTATACATATAGCTGATTCACTTCATTGTACAGCAGAAACGAATTCAACATCGTAAAGCCATTATCCTCCAATTAAAAATAAATAAAATTTAAAAAGACTTCAAACTTGGTAACGTTTTTATTCCATCTTACCTTTTACTCCCTGCTTACCATATTTGTTTAAGAGAGAGAAATATCTGATCTCTACTTTTTCCATGGACCATAAAATTGTAAAAGACAAGTTTCCTTCAAGTCTGACACCAGATCAGATGGATTCAAAGCAAGCATTCATGTCTTTGTGTTGAAAGAGTTAGCAGTACTATTCTATGTGTAGAAAATACAAAGTACAAAAACTTGCTTTATTAATATTCATATAGTTAGTTTTTTTGCCATGAACATTTATTTATTCCTGATCAGAACATTCAGTCAACAAGTATTTACTGATCACCTAGGCTTGGAGACACCACAAGTGAACAACGTGGATCTTGTCCCTGCCCACATAGAGATGACAACCCAGGAGAAAGAACAGACAATGTGTACAATGCGGTAGGTTTAATAAAGGAGGAAACAAGAATCTGGAAACTTCGAGAAGGAATTTTCGGCTTCCAGGGGAGAAGAATGGGAGGAAAGGATAGTTAGGGAGTTTGGGATTGACGTGTACACACTGCTATATTTAAGATGGATAACCATTAAGGACCTACTGTACGGCACGTGGAACTCTGCTCGACGTGATGCGGCAGCCTGGATGGGAGTGGAGTTTGGGGGAGAACGGATACATGTGTATGTATGGCCGAGTCCCTTTGTTGTTTGCCTGGCTATACTCCAATATAAAATAAAAAGTTTAAAGAAAAAAAGAGTCTGTGGAACCATAGAGTGAGGGCACCTAACATAGTTAAGAGGGATTCACGGAAAAGTTTCCAGCACACATTTCTGGTATCCCACCCATATCCCCTCCAACCCACACTCAGTCATTCATAGCCTCAACAGAGAGTTCCAGCCATAGTGATGCTTTTCTATACCGAGGACTATACCTGCATCTCCCCAACTAAAGAGTTCCACTGGGTACAAAATGGTCAGCCAACGGTGTCAGGGAGTCAACACCCCCAAAGCAACCCTCAGTCAGTAAAGGATGTGTGTGTTGTGCTGTGCTTAGCCACTCAGTCCCATCCAGCTCTTTGCAACCCCCTGGACTGCAGCCCACCAGGCTCCTCTGTCCATGAGGATTCTCCAGGCGAGAATACTGGAGAGGGTTGCCATGCCCTCCTCCATAGGATCTTCCCGACCCAGGGTCGAACCCAGGTCTCCTGCATTACAGGCAGATCCTTTACTGTCTGAGCCAGGGAAGCACTAGTTACTAATTCTGTTATACGTTTATCAAACCCTCACAGTAATCTTATGAGGTGAGTACTGGTATTGCTCCCATTACTCAGATCAGAAAACGGAGACTTTGGTTAAAGAATGTGCTGAAAGTCAGGCAATTAATAAGAGTGGAGCTAGGATTCAAATCTTAATCAATACAGTGCCAAAACCCATGCTCTTAAGCACTACTCTATCCTTCTTCTCTAATCATTAAGCTAAATGTAGGTCTTCAAATAAATCATTCAATTTAAATTAGAAACACCAACAAGATAATGAGCTCTGAAACTAATTAATGAATAATGTAAATTGATTCAACATTGTTTCATGATTAATCAGCCCTCAAGTGAACAAACTTTCTTCGGAACAAAAGACTAGAAAAATTCAAAAGAAGAAGAAAATGTTTCATTCTTTTTAGACAAAACATTGCCAAGTATCTTTCACTTGAAATTATTCCCAGTAATATGGCTAACTCTTTGAGGTTCTATTGATATTTACACCTATTCTCTGTATCAATGAGATTCTCTTATTTCAGCGGTTTTAATTTTCCACAAACACTTGTGAAATATACAGAATTCTGAAAAATGCTACAAGTTGAACATACATGCGATTAATTCTGCAATCAGAGTCCCTTAGTGCTTAGTATTGTAATCATTTTTCACATTTTTAAATTCAGAGAAATCAGGGACATATTCCCAGGGGCTAAAATAATTGAGAAATATTAGAGGTTCAAATAACTGTCTATTTGAATACATGATTGAATGTCTCTGAAGTGTCTGACCTACTAGAATGTTTCTCACAGGATTTTTTTTCTTTAGGAAATTTTCAAAGATAAGGAAAACCAAAATACATCAACTCAAGTGAACTGACTTTGTGGGGTTTTTTTTTTTTTTCCTTAATGGAAATAGATTGTTGGGCCAAGATTGGACACTCTATCTGGACCTAAGAGGAATGTACATTGTCTAGAAATCCTGAACTTGTTGGTGTTGAATTTGTCAACTCAGTGCGTATTTGCGTTGCCTCCGCTTGAAGAGGGGCTGTTTGTTGTTGCATGTACTCAGGATAGTATTTGGGCCCTTTCCGATCTGAGGAAGGGTTTGGATGTGTGCTGGGGTCCAAGTAGAGCAGTTGTAGTGGATAGGGTTGTGCCTTTTGTTTGCTCATTTGCCTATAAGCATTCCCAGAGGTTCCGCCACTATGGTAACATATTTATGTTGCTAAGGTGCCTTCTCCTCCACCCCCAGCCACGGGGTGTGATCACAGACTGAAGCTGGCTGTTCAGGGTGCCCCCTTCACCTTATGGCATGATTGGTACCAGGCTTGGCATGGGACCCAAATCAGGCTAAAGTCCTTCCTTCAGGATTCTTCTACCTGTACCTGAGTCAGGTACACAAAAATGATTTGAAATCTGGACTTCTAGCAGCACTCTTCCCTGAAGCAAGAGGGGATAAAACCAAACAGAAATGAGAAACAGAAGGGCAGGTCCTGGTGACAACAGGACCTGGAATTAGCCCCCAAGGTCTTGGCTCCTGCAGCAGCTTCCTCACTTCTGCAAGATAACACCTTTCTTGTTTAAGACAGTTTGAAACAGTTTGTATCAACTGATACAGAAAGAGAACTGATTAATATACCAAGGCCTTGTCATAGCCAAATAATGTAAACTCCTTTTAAGACACTAGTTCTATGGGGTGAGGTTTTAAGTCTGAACAGCCCAGAAGTCCTCATAAACTTTTTTTTCTTTTTTTAAAAAATATAATTGCTTTACAATGCTGTGTTAGTTTCTGCTGTACAATGAAGCAAGTCAGCTATATGCATACATATATCTCCTTTTTCTTGGACCTCCCTCCTACCTACCCCCACCCCATCCATCTAAGTCATCTGCTGCTGCTGCGGCTGCTAAGTCGCATCAGTCGTGTCTGACTCTGTGCGACCCCATAGACGGCAGCCCACCAGGCTCCACTGTCCCTGGAATTTTCCAGGCAAGAGTACTGGAGTGGGGTGCCATTGCCTTCTCCGATCTAAGTCATCATAGACCACCAAATAAATAGCCAGTGGGAACCTCATAAACTTTTTAAACAGTCTTTCTGGAAAGTTGAAAATGAGTTGAATTCAATACATTCATAATACCGACCACAAGATGGCACCTAAAACANGAATTTTCCAGGCAAGAGTACTGGAGTGGGGTGCCATTGCCTTCTCCGATCTAAGTCATCATAGACCACCAAATAAATAGCCAGTGGGAACCTCATAAACTTTTTAAACAGTCTTTCTGGAAAGTTGAAAATGAGTTGAATTCAATACATTCATAATACCGACCACAAGATGGCACCTAAAACATTCTTTCAAAGACTTCTCAGCCACTCAGGATGATTGCCAAAGTCTAAGATCTTATTTATGCACCACATAGATTCCTATTAGATAGCAAAATTGCTTCATTCTAGATGATTCCATATACATTCTGGCAGTTATAGTGTACCTCACAGAGTATCCTGCCCTTATCAACGGTCTTCAGGTGACGGTCAAATCACTAGCGTGTTGAACAAATGTAAAAACAGTGAGGTTTGGTCATTTCTTTCAGGATAACAGATGCACCTACAATGTGTTTGGGAAATTTAGTTATGTCACCTATTTGCAGGGCAGCAGTGGAGGTGCAGACACAGAGAGCAGACTTGTGGACACAGTGGGGAAAGGGGAAGGAGAAGGTGGGACGAATGGAGAGGGTAGCATGAAGACATACATCACCATGTGTAAAATAGACAGCCAGTGGGAATTTACTGTATGACACAGGGAGCTTAAACCAAAGCTCTGTGACAACCTAGAGGGGTGGGATGGGGTGGAAAGTGGGAGGGAGGTTCAAGAGGGAGGGGATATTTTTATATATATATATATATATATATATATATATACACACACACACCTGTGGCTGATTCATATTAATGTATGGCAGAAGCCAACACAGCATTGTAAAGTGATTATCCTTCAATTTAAATAAATAATATTATCTAGTCATAGCAACATGTCATATGACAGCTGAGATCTCCAAACTCCTATGATGCACCCATGAACTTAGCCTCATTCTGTTCTTTCTTCATGGCCAAACAGAACTTTAAGGAGTTTTAAATCACTTTCCCTGTTGAAATTTAGAGTCACAAGTTTATGTCCCCATCTCTAAACCAGACTTAATGCCCACCAAATGGCCCAAGGAGCTTCCCAGGTGGCACAGTGGTAAAGAATCCATCTGCAGTACAGGAGACCCAAGAGACTCGGGTTTGATCCCGGGGTTGGGAGAATCCCTTGGAGAAGAAAATGGCAACCCACTCCAGTATTCTTGCCTCAGAAATCCCACAGACAGAGGAGCCTGGCAGGACTACAGTCCATGGGGTCACAAAGAGTTGAACACAACCAAGCAACTGAAAACACACACACCATTGGCCCAAGAGATCTTCTTAAAGCTTGCCTTCAGTTTTCAGTTATAACCTACTACACATAAAGTCAACACAAAAATGTACTGTATCTTACAGAATGCATCACACAAAGCCTCTTGGATAAAATGCAAAGATCTTACCATCAGAATGAAAGTTGGTGAACCCTCTTTACAGGGAAAAGTCTCTCTCCATAGCCCTTCCTTTGACAGTAAAACACCATCACATGTTACATCCTGATCACAATTTGCAATATTCCTGCTTAGCTCATGGTACAGTTTGTAATTATAAATTCTATCTAACTATATGCTTAGTATCATTTTCCCCATCTCTGTAGTTACTATCCCCTCGAGAAAGGAACTGTATCTATTCCGTACCACTAGGTACTTAGCAGCAATATCAGTGACTGGCAATCAATAAATATTTACTGAATGAGTAAACAAATAAGTGTCACAAATCTGAGACAATTTCCTGAAGGCAGAGAGTGACTATAAAGCAGGTGCAATTATTTATCAGAACGAGATCTATGTCCTGATAAACAATGGCAGGTTCACAGAACAGTTCCAGAGTCCAGTTCAGTTCAGGCTGGGAGAACAGTCTAACTCAGGGAGCCTAGGATCTATGCCAGTCACTGGCGTCCAACCTGTTTCCAGCACACACGCTGCCCAGGGAAGAGGCTGACTAAGAAGTTCTGATCTATTCTTGTCCCAACAAGAGTTCTCCCTAAACTCTCTTGGCCATAGATGAATCAAATTTGACCTGGTCTCCAACCCTACGCAGGGTTCTTTTTTTTTAATTAATTAATTTATTTTAATTGGAGACTAATTACTTTACAATATTGTAGTGGTTTTTGCCATACATTGACATGAATCAACCACGGGTGTACATGTGTTCCCCATCCTGAACCCCACTCCCACCTCCCTCCCCATCCCATCCCTCAAGGTCATCCCAGTGCACCAGCCCTGAGCACCCTGTCTCATGCATCGAACCTGGACTAGCAATCTATTTCACATATGAAAATATATATGTTTCAATGCTATTCTCTCAGATCATTCCACCCTCGCCTTCTCCCACAGTCCAAAAGTCTCTTCTTTACATCTGTGTCTCTTTTGCTGTCTCACATGTCATCGTTACCATCTTTCTAAATGCCATATATATGTGTTAATATACTGTATTACTGTTTTTTTCTTTCTGGCTTACTTCACTCTGTATAATAGGCTCCAGTTTCATCCACCTCAGTAGAACTAATTCAAATGTATTCTTTTTAATAGCTGAGTAATATTCCATTGTGTATATGTACCACAGCTGTCTTATCCATTCATCTGCCAATGGACATCTAGGTTCCTTCCATGTCTTGGCTATTGTAAACAGTTGCCTACACCGGGTTCTTGACCAACAGACATCTTTATAACTACCTTTTCTCTTCTTGAACCCACTGTTTCCTGGTGAGCTCAGACTTCCCACACTTTTATTAACTGTTTAACTTGGCTCCAGCTTGTCTTCTGCCTGAAAAGGGCTTTTTCTCCACAAGTTAGCAAATGTACAAAGTATTTGCATAGAATATGAAGACTGCCCACAACAAAGAAAATACTGAGCAACACTGAACTACTGCTGTACTTGCTAGAGTTTTTGTTATTAATGCTGTGCAATGAAGGAAGCCTGAGGTTTTCCCCTCCTTTTTTTTTCTTGCTCCACCACACAGGCAGGAACTAACTTCTGTCCCCAACATTGGAAGTACAGAGTCTTAACCACTGGATCGCCAGGAAAGTCCTGTTAGAGATATTTAGAGTGAAGCAACTAAAATTAACTCTGATGACTTAAACTAAAAGCAGTAAATTAGAAGGGCATGTGGTAACTTATCAAGTCAAAAGAAATGTATCAGGCCCCAAGGAGGAAACAGAGCAGCTCTGAAGATCTGGGTAGCAGGAAATAACAACCAGATTCTCTTCAAGTTGTCTCCCTCAAAGTGAATCACTTCAGTCCACCTGAACATTTCAGTCCAGACTCCAGCTTCAGAGAGTGAATCTGATTGGCCTAGAGTGGATCATGTGATCAACCCTTGGCCCAAGGAGAGGCACCTTGATTGACAGGCCCACTAAGAACCCAGTCAAGGGGGATGCTTCTGCTACTCAAAAAAAAAAAAAAAAAAGGAAAAGACACAGAAGAGTCCATATCTCTCTTAGAGCCTGTAAACCTAGTGTAGACTCCTCTAGGTCCGACGGTGTGCCATGTACCCTGGAGCAGAGTGAACAGAGTGAAGCATAATGTTCTTTCAAAAGAGTCTCCAGAATAATTGGCCTGATCTCTGAGCTCTTGCGTTTTCCTCCCAGAACATTTTGACGAACAGTACCTGATGATGTCATAAGGAAAATAGGAATTAAAAGGGCCATTATCCGTAGAGCTAAAGCCAGATCCTCATGACTTGTTGAAGCAAATCACTCTATTCCTTCATTCATCATGCCTTTGTTGAGTGATTGGGCTGTTTTGACATTTTCCTCTAGAAAAATCTGCCTTCAGTCCCCACACCTTCTCCCCCACCTCCAACACATGCACAGTACACACACACACACACACCCCTCTAGGCAGTGTTTCTGATCATAATGGTAGCCGAAAGAGCTTCATTCTGGAAATCTTAATCTCTTCTTCCTCATCTGTAACAGCCTAATTTACATGGATCAGTCGAAGGGATGTATGCAAAGCTGCTTACATGCACAGAAAAATAAGAGAGTATTTTACTGCTAAGAAAGTATTATTTCTGAACTATTTCCCCATTTCAGGGCTTTAACTCCCTCTTTCTTCACTCCTCCTTCTTCAAATTCAGATGCCTGATGACCAGTGGTGGTTTAGGGGGAGGAGATGGTGGTTTGGTTTTTGTTTTTTTAAACGATAGAACAGCCAGATAACTCAAATCCCAAGAGGAAAAGTTACAGACTAAAAATAATTGAATATTTTAATATTACAGTTTAATATTAAGTAGCAAGTGGTATGGAGGTCTATTCCCAGGAAGGCTCTGAAACGTGTGGCTAGGTTTCCATAGCACCTTGGGGGACCTCCCTGGCGATCCAATGGTTCAGACTTCACCCTTCCACTGCAGGTTAGGTCCCTGGAAGGAAATGGCAACCCACTCCAGTACTCTTGCCTAGAGAATCCCAGGGACAGAGGAGACTGGTGGGCTGACGTCTATGGGGTCACACAAAGTCAGAAACGACTGAAGCGACTTGGCATGCATGCATGCATGCATTGGAGAAGAAAATGGCAACCCACTCCAGTATTCTTGCCTGGAGAATCCCAGGGACAGAGGAGCATGGTGGGTTTCCGTCTATGGGGTCACACAGAGTTGGACATGACTGATGTGACTTAGTAGCAGCAGCAGCTGGGACCTAAGATCCCACATGCTATGTGGTGGGGCAAAAAAAGAAAAAAACAAAACTGACGTTTTGTATCTAATCTAGTAAAACACAGCAGCCGGCATGCCTGGTAACTGTGTCCACCTGTCTCCCAGACTAAGCGGGTTAGTCTCTTGGCCTACCATCCACAGGAATACAGTCTGCCAGCCGTTCTCCAGCGGTCTCCTCTCAGGCTGGCTTTCTTGCTTACACGATTCACCTACCCTTCTTCGCTTCACAGGCCTCAGTTCCCTCTGCAGGCAGAAGTGTCTGGTGCCTCCCTCTCTGGCCACCATCCCCACGCAAGTCATCATGGGTCCTCCTCAGCCATGCTCCAAGGCTTCTCCAGGTTCCTGCTTGGCTGCCACACAGTTCCCCACCCCTGCTGGTACCAACTTCACTCGCACCTGTGGGTAAGCCGTGGGAGGAGACTGCCTACACACTCCACACCATTCCGCTCTTCTTCAGCAGCGTCATCTTAGCATGGGATCTGGGACAGAAGGACTTCCGAGGCTTGCTGCCTTAAAGCTCACCTGGGAAATAAGAGGCAGGTCCTCTCCACTCTGATATCCTCCCAGAGGAATTAAAAATGTCTCTCCTTTCTCATCCTCCATCTCCACTACACGGCTCAGTGCAGAAGGCTCATCTCAGACACTCAACAGCATCAAAGTCTCAGTCATGTTCTGTCTGAAACTTGGCTTCTAACATTAGACTTAGACTTTAATGCCTGTCTGATGGGAAGCTACTACCACACCATTGCACATGCTTTCCAGACCACAGTTAGAAAGGCAACTCAATGCTTAAGCCCTCCTTTTTTCTGTCAAAAGTTTGACTCTTCCCAGAAGAAGCCTGATTTTCAATATAAAAATGAATGCTGCTATGCATTTTTTTAATCACATAAAACTCAGTTTTTACACGTTCTAGGACCAAAGCAGTGAATGCTAGCAGTAGCCTATGGAGCAACAAGAAAACTGCAGAAAAGCATTGGTTATTATTTTGCAGTTCTATCTCGTCACACTAGTCTCTGTGTCACGTGAGAGCTTGAAAGTACAAACAACGAAGGCATTTGGATATGATTTTCAAAAGTCAGATAATAAGTTAAACTAAGTCAGCAGAAGTCTTGGGAACTGTATTTAGCNAAAAGCATTGGTTATTATTTTGCAGTTCTATCTCGTCACACTAGTCTCTGTGTCACGTGAGAGCTTGAAAGTACAAACAACGAAGGCATTTGGATATGATTTTCAAAAGTCAGATAATAAGTTAAACTAAGTCAGCAGAAGTCTTGGGAACTGTATTTAGCTTCACTGAAAGTCAGAGCTCGAAAGACCTGCGAATTCATCTTTGTCTAACCCCCTCCCTGCACATATAAGGCTCTGAAGCTTTGGAAAGCAAGGAACAGATGGAATCAAATGATTCGCCCAAGGACATGGAAACAGACACTCTTTTTTATTTTTAGCTACAATCTATTCAGTGCTTGCTCCCTGGCAATCCCTCTGCTGTCACTACATAGTCACTGTCTCATTTACTCCTCTCAGCACTCCTGAGAATTGGTATGATTAAACTCATTTTACAAGGGAGTAGCTGGGGCTTACAGAGGTTAATTTATCTGCCCAATGTCACATAGCTACTGAATGAAGAGCCAGTTTGCAATGCCATGATGTTGGATGCCAAAACCCAGGCTTCTTACCTGGACCTACTGTGTTTCAGATACCAAGCTGAGGGCTGAGGGGAAAAAAAAAAAAAAGGAAAAATAAGATACCCTACGTGGCCCTGAGTCTCTGGATCTTCTAACAATACAAGCTCCTTTGGTCTACTGTTGTGACCCGCAGCAATATTTCTATCAGGTCAGGAAGATGGATTTCTCCTTGGAAATCTATTCATTGGCAACTACTCATTCATGGGCAATGTCGTTATGAGCAAAGATCATAGGACTTGGAGTCTGAAGGCTCTGGTTCTAACCTCAACTCTGATACCTACTCATCAGTTATGAGTCCCGGGTGAGCCTCTTTTCTCTACCTGCAAAAGTATAAAATTTCCACCCGAGTTAATTCATAGAACTGTTGTGAATTTCAAAGAAGACCATAGACTTGAAAGCCCTCAGCATGAAGTGAAGAATTGCTGTATTAATACACATCTGAAGTCACATTTCATATTCTCCTAAAAGGTTTTCAGAACTCTTTATAAATATAGTCAGCTCACGAAAATTTCGGAAAGCACAATGTGGTTCATAGTGGGAAGGGAAGAAGGAGGAAGGAAATGAACCACAGATCAATTGAGCAGCATTAACCATGTCCTGGCTCAGAAGTAGATTGGTGGTTCCATGGATATTCAACTTATTAGTAGGTTTCTTAATTACTTATGTGGTACAGACATTCTTTCTTATATATAAACTGTTGAATAATAAATGTTTGAATTTTTAACAAAGAAAGGAAAGTATTACTGACAAAAAAAAATCTATGGTCCCTTTTCTGGAGATCTTTTATATTTGGGGTTCTTTTATGGAGGGAGCTTAAGACCACATAGATTTGAAGGATGGAGAGGGAATAAAAGCAGGATCCCTAACCTACTGACCTCTCTAATTCAGACCCCATCAAGTTTCAGCCTTAGTACAAATGGGTGCCCACTTTGCCTGTTTGAATGGAAAGAGACCATTTCCTTTTCTAAGAAAAAAACTTTCATCTAGCCTAGAGAGATACCACAGTTGTCATAACTATAAATTTATTTGGAAGAACAACTGGGCTTTACACAGGCCATCTGGAGAAGACAAATGCTTCATGTAAGCATGTGGGAAGTTTCACCGACAACATATGCAACTAAATGAACTGTCTTCAGCATTGCCAAAAAAGAAAATTCCATTACACATGGGGAAGGTATCTCAATCATCACCTTAAAATAAATACACGTCCATCTTTTAATTTAACTTAAAACATACCTAAAGTGTAGCTATGTTTCTTTTCAATGTACTGACAACCAAATATACAGCCTCTGCAGAGAGATGCCTTAGGTTCAACTCCACAGGGACAGCTCTGAAATCACCACATTAATCTGCTCATGCTTTTTAAAAAAATATATCTTCCTACCACCTCTCCTGGTTTGTGCACCTTCCACTCCTCTGAACACTGGATGTGACATCATGGAAAATGTTAGACAGTAAATCAGAAATCTGAGTCCTGCCCTCATCGCTAATTCACAGTGACCACAAACCCTGTTAGCAATCTGTTTTCATTTACCCCCCTCTAAAACGAAGAATAGTTCCTTCCCTATTTACATCTTAGAGTTTTCTGTAAAGATACTATTAACACCTCACATTAGTAGAATATTTTATAATTTAATAAGTGTTTAAATATATTATTTCAGTAACAACTTTATGCCCATTTTATAGATTTTTAAAAATTGATGCTGGACCTTCCGTGGTAGTCCAGTGATTAAAAATCCACCTGCCAATGCAGGGGACACAGGTTCCATCACTGGGCAGGGAAGAGGCCACATGCTGCAGGGCAGCTAAGCCTGGGCACCACAACTACTGAGCCCATGTGTCCTAGAACCCATGCTCTAAAAATAAAAAATAAAAATTAAATAACAACAAGAGAAGTCACAGTAAAGAGAAGCCTGTATCCTGCAACTAGAGAGTAGCCCCCCGCCCCTTGCCACAACTAGAAATAAGCCCCTATATGGCAAAAAAGACCCAGCACAGCCAAAAATAAATGGGTAGCCAACTCCTCCTCCAAGGGCTCTTCCTGCCCCAGGGATCACACCCCTGTCTCTTATGTCTCCTGCACTGGTAGGCACATTCTTTACCTGAGCCACCTAGGGTGTCCTCAAAAAAATAAGTACACAAATAAATCTAAATAAATAAATAATAATTTTATTCGTTTGGAACCATACTGTGGGGAGCCTAGAATTCCAAGCTAAGGAACTGACCTTTGTTTGGCATCTAGTAAGGAACCAGGATAGGACAAAAGGGTATTTTAGGAAGCTGAATCTAATGGTGGCTTCAGATTTGGAGAGTTTGGTTCCAAGACTGTTATAATCTAGCAACAGAGTGAACAGGTCTGAACGCTGCCTGAATGGTGATGACAGCAAAGAAGAAAGGAGTGCGCCTACAGGAAGATTCCAATTGCGGGTATAGGGCAGGGGAGGGTGAAAGGTTCAGACACTGCCGGACAGGTTGATGGGGAGACAAAGGTGAGAGAGAAGAACCAGAAGACACACAGTATCAATGAATCAGAAGAGCAATTGGAATGCTGAGGCAAAGAATTAGAATTAAGGAAAACAGTGATGGGGTGGCAGCCATTTTGAAAAATAGAGCAGTAAAGTATTTATAAAGAACTATCTTAAATGTCTACTAGCTGTGACTCCATCTCAAAAACTGTGGGGCCTTAGGCAGCCTCCTAGCCTCTGCGGGCTTCACTCCTGATCACCTGAAAATGAGGATAGTAATTTTACATCCTAGGGTCAGAGTCCCTGGTATACAGAACACACAGTAGCAATGACACCTGCTTTCACAACTCAGAGTTGGAGGAGACTGCCCTGGCCGACCAGTGATTAAGACGTGACACTTCCACTGCAGGGGCGCAGGTTTGATCCCAAGTCAGGGAACTAAGACTCCACATAATAAGCAAGCCTCACGTGCAAGCCTCGCAGCGTGGCAAATAAATACATAAATAACAATAAAAATGTCAATGAAACATTTTTTTAAAAAGTCAGAGAAGCACACCTGGCAGGTGACCACATGCTTGGCTGTGGGGCTCAGACAGATCTACCTATCGAAGCAGCTACAGGTCAAGTTCCTTTCTCTTCCAGGAAATTGCATGAATCTAGCAGCTTTAGTGGGAAATCCAACACCAGGGGACAAACAGAGAAACAGTCTCCTTCAACCCTATTTGACCTCAGTTCAGTTCAGTTCAGTCACTCAGTCGTGTCCGACTCTTTGCGACCCCATGAATCGCACCATACCAGGCCTCCCTATCCATCACCAACTCCCGGAGTTCACTCAGACTCACATCCAACAAGTCAGTGATGCCATCCAGCCATCTCATCCTCGGTCGTCCCCTTCTCCTCCTGCCCCCAATCCCTTCCAGCATCAGAGTCTTTTCCAATGAGTCAATTCTTCCCATGAGGTGGCCAAAGTACTGGAGTTTCAGCTTTAGCAACATNGGGGTGTTGGGTGGGGGGCGGGAGGGCGTGGTGTACCTAGGTGCACATAGGGATCGGACTGCATTTTCCCTAATTTCATTCCAGAGATGGCTCAAATGTCCTCCCTTCCACACGCCCTCTCATCCCCTGCATTAACCACTTCTGCAGACTCCACATCACTGTGCGCCTAGGCCAAAAAAAAAACCAAACAACCCAACGGTCTTGCCACTTCCTCTTGTGGTTAGTGATGCTTGTTTTCACTTCCAGATTTGAAACTCCTGTGGTGTGGACTCCTATCTTGGGCAGCACAGGGCCTCTGTACTAGCAGAGTCAGAATCATCATCTGCATTACCTAAAGTATGTGCTAAATACCTAAACAAAACCACTGTTTAATAAGAGCATTTTCCAGGGCTTCCCTGGTGGTCCAGTGGTTACGAATCCACCTGCCAGTGCAGGAGACATGGGTTCCATCCTTGTTCTGGGAAGATCCCACATGCCGCAGGGCAACTAAGCCGTCGCCACAACTACTGAGCCTGTGCTCCGGAGCCTGTACTCCACAATAAGAGAAGCCACCACAATGAGAAACCCTCACACCTCAGCTAGAGTAGCCTCCACTCACCACAATGGAGAAAGAAAGCCCACAGATAGCAACAAAGACCCAGCACAGCCAAAAAGAATTAAGTAAATAAGTAAATAAATAAATTAGTTGGGTTTTTTTGTTTTTTGGTTTTTTTTCAAAAAATCATTTCCCAAAGAGAGGTATTAAACCAAGGGATTTATTGGTTAAAGCCACAGCATCTCATTCATCACTCCACTCATTAACCAAATTACTGTAGAACCTCCTGGGTAAGACAGGGTTTCAAAGTCCTTCCTCTGTCCCATCCTAAACAAAATTCTGGCTCTTCAAGGACAACCTCAGAACCTGCCTTGAAAACAACCAGCACAGAAAATTCTTTCCAGTTAGGAAGTCTCTCACTTGTCCCAATTTAGCAACAATCGGGCCCAGCGGTAAAGAATCCTCCTGTAACACAGGAGACATAGAATGCAGGAAACATGGGTTCGGTTCCTGCGTCAGGAAGATCCCCTTGAGAAGGAAATGACAACACATTTCAGTATTCTTGCCTTGGAAATCCCATGAACAGAGGAGTCTAGGGGGATGGCGGGCTACAGTCTATGGGGCTGCAAAAGAGTCAGACACAACTGAGCGATTAAACAAGATGTCAGGGTTGCCAGCATGAGAAAATGGTTGCTATAATAAGCAGATCTTAACCAAGGTCAAATGTTCAGTCCATTTGGCAATGTTGACTGTCAGGTGTGCATTCCACAGAGATTAGGCTCACTCTCTTCTCCCAGTTACAGAGCTCCATTGAGTTGACGCTATACTCTAGCTGTAAGAGGAGTATAATTTTCTGTAAACTCTTCTTAAAGTTATGCTAAAGAATGCCTAGGCATTTACTATCCTAGGCTTATAAAAAAAAAATTTTAAAGATCACATTGAATCCCTTGTGATGGTTTTGTCCAAATATGTGCCATGATATTTTGCTTTTCAGCTGCTACTGTGGATTTCTGTAAGCCCAGTAACTTTGTCATTCCTTGTCATTGCTGTGTCCTTGGACCAGGTACACATAGTAGGCACCAAGTATGTGTTTTACTTTATAAAGCTAGAGAAACAGGCATTTGAAGGCTTTCCCAAGAAAGCTATCATTCCCAATTGGCTTGTGTAACTGGCAAGAATACATCTTAAGTGAAGGGATATACTTTTGAAAACATCTCCAAATAAATTAAATTCAATTATTTTTAAAAGTAGTATCATATTTCACCTTGCAAAGAGACTGACTTTTTGGTCCCCGTCTTCCAGGCATCCCACACCCTAATCATAGCTTAGAGCTCAACGGGATTCATGGTATTTCAGCTCACCAAGACAGGACATAAATATTCTATTTTGAAAGCTGTTTGGGGGCATCTATTCCAAGAGACCATAGCGTAGCCAGAACTGCTGTATGCTTCCTACAATGGCAGAGGGCACCCATCAAGGAGATTTTTGACAACCGTGAAGAGCAATCAAAGGGCTTTGATGGGACTTTGGCCCATGTTGACTCAGACCATAGGCAGTCAGAGAACTTGTCATTCAACAAAAAATTCGGAAAATACCATTGCACCTGCTTTCAGTTGCCGTCATGCCATTAGGTTATCATATGCAATGTGACTGTTAAGAACCTCAGAGCTTTCCCTGTGTTGGTCCATATCTTCCTGTTTATCACTTCATCTTACAAAAAACCTTCAGCACAGTACTTAATTTCTAAATTAAGTTCTAATCCTAAAGGAAGCACTCTGCTCTTTATATTAAAATAATGACTCAGAGGAACTTTTTAGAAAGCTGTTTCTTTCTAGAACTCTTATTTCTACCAACATGTACCCATCCTCTTTTTATATGATAAAAGAAAACTATTTTTTCTGCTTTCATTAACTAGCAACGGCACCCACTCATCAGTATTTTTGCCTGGAGAATCCCCATGGACAGAAAAGCCTGATGGGCTACAGTCTGTGGGGTTGAAAAGAGTCATATATGACTGAGCGACTAAGCACAGCATAGCACAGTAACTAGCAGGGTATTCATGCCAAAGACTGAAGGAAGATACATTACCTTGGCAGATA
This sequence comes from Neotragus moschatus, assembly GCA_006410615.1. Taxonomy (NCBI): domain Eukaryota; kingdom Metazoa; phylum Chordata; class Mammalia; order Artiodactyla; family Bovidae; genus Neotragus; species Neotragus moschatus. The sequence goes on along the minus strand of SJYA01001045.1, from coordinate 1,308,785 downwards.
AGCAGACTGGAGAGGCCAGCTATTNCCATGGACAGAAAAGCCTGATGGGCTACAGTCTGTGGGGTTGAAAAGAGTCATATATGACTGAGCGACTAAGCACAGCATAGCACAGTAACTAGCAGGGTATTCATGCCAAAGACTGAAGGAAGATACATTACCTTGGCAGATAAGCAGACTGGAGAGGCCAGCTATTGGCCTTCACCTTGAGGGTGCTGGCTGAGCCAAGCAAGCTTGAGCAGCGGTTTCCAGAGCTTCAGGGACCGTAAAGGCTGAGCCCAGAAGAATCAGTGCTTTCAAACTGCGGTGTTGGAGAAGACTCTTGAGTCCCTTGAACACCAAGGAGATCAAACCAATCAACTCTAAAGGAAATCAATCCTGAATATTCATTGCAAGGATTGATGCTGAACTATATAGCTCTAATACTTTGGCCACCTGAGGTGAAGAGTTGTCTCATTGGAAAAGGCCTGATGCTGGGAAAGACTGAGGGCAAGAGAAGAAGGGGGAGCAGAGGATGAGATGGTTGGATGGCATCACTGACTCAGTGGACATGAGTTTGAGCAAACTCTGGGAGANCCTGAGGTGAAGAGTTGTCTCATTGGAAAAGGCCTGATGCTGGGAAAGACTGAGGGCAAGAGAAGAAGGGGGAGCAGAGGATGAGATGGTTGGATGGCATCACTGACTCAGTGGACATGAGTTTGAGCAAACTCTGGGAGATAGTAGAGGACAGGGAAGTCTGGTGTGCTGCAGGCCACAGGATCACAGTTGGACACAACTGAACAACCACCACACCAAGGACCTAAGGGACCAGATAAGAAGTTGAAGGGCAGCCCAAGGTGAGAAGTCTAACTAGAAACTCTTTCCTTAAAGGGTGAGATCTCAAAGGACCACATCTTTTAAGTAAAGAGAAAGAAGAAATTACCCATCCTTCACTCCTAAATGCCAGCCCAATAAATTGCCTGTGTCAAACCTTAGTGCTAAGTGAAAGGGAAAAACAATTTCCCCCTAAGGATTTAAAACCACTTGGCAATTAAAAGAAAAGAATTACTCATAAACATAACAATATGGACGAATCTCAAAAACATTAGGCAGAGAATTCAAAACCACCAGATGACCTCATTTGGGTTGACAAGCCACATGTTCACTATATATATGATTCAATAAATCTCAAGTTAGTCAGTTAGTATAAAGTGATGCCAGGTTGACTGTACCCTAAAACAGAGGTAGGCAAACCATTCCAGGTGAAGGGTCACACAGTAAATATTCTAGGTATTGTGGGTGATCCGGCCACTATTCCAACTGCTCTGCAGTTGTAGCACAGAAGCAAACAGACAGTGAGTGAACAAACAGGTGTGGCTATTTTCCAATAAAATCTTACAAAATTTTAAAAAAATATTGCACAAGGTCCAGCCTATGGGCTACAGTTTGCTTATCCTTGATCTGAAGGCCTGAAGCTTGAAGATAAAAATTCCAAAGATGACATCATCATGAAAACTCTCTAAACACACAAGAAATGACTCCCTTAATGAGAAGCCACTGGGGGGGGGGGGGTGGGGGGGGGGGGGGGGGCGGGGGAGGTG
>SJYA01001045.1:1294114-1307106 GCA_006410615.1 Neotragus moschatus | reverse complement strand
GGGGTGGGGTGGGGTGGGGAAGACTCAGACTTAAGGAAGATATAAGACTTTGGAATAGGTGGAAAAACATATAAAATCCGTATGTGTAAGATGCTCCAAAACTTACTGAAGAGTAAGCACTCTTGAAAAAGAATCAAATACACAAGAACTATATTCAACATCTTATAATAACTTAGAAAAGAATCTGAAACAGATAGACATATATAGATGCAGATATAGGTATGTGAACAACTGAATCACTTAGCTATACACCTGAAACTAACACATTATAAGTCAACTACATTACAATTTAGACAAAAAATAAAAGAACAAATAAATGTATATGCAAAACAGAAAGAGACTATCAGGTATAGAAAACAAATTAATGATTACCAATGGGGAGAGGAAAGGAGGAGGGACAAATTGAGGGCAGGGAATGAAGAGACACAAACTACTATGTTTAAAACAGATAAGCAACAAGGATAAGCGCATCTTGTAATAATTTTTAATGGAGTATAATCTGAAAATACTGAATCACCATGCTGTAAAACTGAGATGAATATAAAACTATATTTTAATAAACAAATATTAAACACTGTTGATTTTAAGCAATGTGCCCTTTAGAGAATTATATTTTAAAATCTTCAAGTAATCAGAGAAGGCAATGGCACCCCACTCCAGTACTCTTGCCTGGAAAATCCCATGGATGGAGGAGCCTGGTGGGCTGCAGTCCATGGGGTCGCTCGCTGGGAGTTGGACATGACTGAGCAACTTCCCTTTCACTTTTCACTTTCATGCGTTGGACAAGGAAATGGCAACCCACTCCAGTGTTCTTGCCTGGAGAATCCCAGGGACAGGGGAGCCTGATGGGCTGCCACTACGGGGTCGCACAGAGTTGGACATGACTGAAGCGACTTAGCAGTAGCAGTAGCAGCAGTAATAAAATACCTGGAAGCCTCATAAAAAAATTAAAATAAAAAGAATGAAAACTATAAAAACTGAAATTAAAGACTCAATGAAAGGACAGAACAGCAAATTAGGCAGAAGTGAAGAATTAGTGAAATGATACAATCATAAGGTTGTGCAGAAAGAAGTCTAGGTAGAGGCAAAGAAATGGAAAGTATAAAAAAGAGAGGTTAGGATACATACAGGATAGAGTGAGAAAGTCTAGCACTTGCTTAATCAGACTTCTAAAAAGACAGGAGAGGGCAAGTGGGACAGAAACATTGGAAACGAATGTCTGAGAATTGATGAAAGGTACTAAGCCACAGATGAGAAGTAAAGTCACAAGCAAGATAGATAACAAGAGACTCACACTGAGTACATCACAGCAAAGTGATAAAAAGCAAAAACAAGTCACCTTAAATATGCTCAAAGAAACACCACCTTCAAAGAAGTAATAATCATGCCTCATAGCTGACTTCTCAGTGGCAACTATGGAATGAGCCTTAACGTCTTTAGAGGAAAATAACTTGATATGAACATAAACTTCTACATCTAGCAGAAACTTTCAAGAATGTATACAAAATAAGTAAACATTCAGAAAAATAAAAACCGAATTTGTCACCAAGAGACTCTCAATCAGAAAAGTGATCCCACATAGACGAACTGAGATAAAAGAGGTGAGGGATAACAAAGTAGTCAACACACTAACTATATAAAATTACAAAAAAGATTATGATGGCAACAATGATTATGATATTTTGTGATTATATAAGTAATTTAAATGCATAATATCATATAAATTGAAAGGAATGAACAACTGGAATTCTAAGTCCCTGTTTTATTCATAAGGATAGTGATCAAATTTATTTTATTTATTTTATTTTTTATTTTTTGCCCTCAATCTTTCCCAGCATCAGGGTCATTTCAACAGAATCAGTTCTTTGTATCAGGTGGCCAAAGTATTGGAGGTTAAGCTTCAACATCAGTCCTTCCAATGAACACCCAGGACTGATCTACGTTAGAATGGACTGGTTGGATCTCCTTGCAGTCCAAGGAACTCTAAAGAGTCTTCTCCAACACCACAGTTNTGGGCATGCCCCTACACATAGCGCACACCACTCAGGCTCTACGTTTCTCCGCTGGGCACTGTCTGAGGCCGGTCCTAGGCTGCATGCATCTCCCTGTTCTAAGCCGCTCAGGCTCTACTTTTCTCCGCCGGGCACCCTTTGAGGCCGGCCCTCAGACCACTCAGGCTCGGCGCCCAGGTAGTCACAGGTTCGGTTGGGCCTGCGCTCTGTGCCTTTCCCAGGACCAAGTAATTCAGGTGTTTGGTGAGCGCAGTCGCGCTGCTTGTCACCTTTTCCTGCTGCTCAGTTTTCTGGGTGCACCGCTGGCACCCCTTTTTTAGGCAGAAGGTGTCTGTCCAGCACTCCAAAAAAGTCTTAGTTAGCAGAGAAGCCTGCTTGCAGTTTGGTAAGTAAAGTCTCTCAGGTGCTGTGATTGCCAATTTCCAACCCTTATGGCTCTGGCTGCCTGTCACCGGTAGGGGATGGTCTGCAGCCGGCTACTTCTGTTCCATCCTTTGTTCTGNGTGTCTGTCCAGCACTCCAAAAAAGTCTTAGTTAGCAGAGAAGCCTGCTTGCAGTTTGGTAAGTAAAGTCTCTCAGGTGCTGTGATTGCCAATTTCCAACCCTTATGGCTCTGGCTGCCTGTCACCGGTAGGGGATGGTCTGCAGCCGGCTACTTCTGTTCCATCCTTTGTTCTGTGTGCGGTCCTGGCAGTGTCTTATGTTAGAGCTTTTCACGTGGTAACTGTCCCGCAGTCTGGTGTGCTAGCCCAATTTAGTTCGCTCTGGTTACATGCGGGGCATTTCAGCCCGATTCTTAAGAATTGCTGCAGCCCACGTCTCCCGCGCCTCCCTGCCCAGCCCCCACCTGCTAGTGCCAGATGCAGGCGTCTGCTCTGCTTTTCTGCTGGGGGAATTACCGTTGGGCTAGTAATCTGTTGGTTTTAATTATTTATTTATTTTCCTTCCCTGTTATGTTGCCCTCTGTGCTTCCAAGGCTCGCCACAGATTCGGCAGTGAGAGTGTTTCCTGGCGTTTGGAAACCTCTCTTTTTAAGATTCTCTTCCCAGGACAGGACTCCCTTCCCGGGACAGAGCTCCCTCCCTACCTCTTTTGTCTGTTTTTTTTCTTTTGTATTTTTCCTACCTGTTTTTGAAGACAATGTTCTGCTTTTCTGGATGCCTGATGACCTCTGCCAGCATTCAGCAGTTGTTTTGTAGATTTTACTCAGCGTTGAAATGTTCTTTGGATGAATTTGTGGGGGAGAAAGTGGTCTCCCCATCCTATTCCTCCACCATCTTAGGACCTCCCCCCAGTGATCAATTTAGACTTTGGTAAGTATGCAAGTTGAAATTTATAAAGTAACCACAGACAAAAACAAACAAGACCATTAAACCCCAATTTAAGTACAGAAAATGGAAAAAGAAATAAACCCAAAAAAAGGCAAGAGGAGAGAGAGAGAGCTATTTTTTAAAAATGTAAGAAAGAAAACAGGGCTTTCCTGGTGGCTCAGTGGTAAAAAACTCGCCTGCTAATGCAGAAGATTCAGAGTCAATCCCTAGTCTGGGAAGATCCCCTGGAGAAGGAAATGGCAACCCACTCTGGTATTTTTGCCTGGAAAATCCCACGGACACAGGAGCCTGGCAGGCTACAATCCATGGGGTTGCAGAAGAGTTGGACATGACTTAGCAACAAAACAACAAACCACAAGAAAACACAAAATAAGATTAAAAATAAAATTCAAACATGTTACTAAATGTAAATGTTGCTTTCATGTAGTGCTGATAGTGTAATTTGTGTAAATGGTACAACCTTTTTGAAAATGTATGGCTGTTTCAACGCTAAAGTTGAAATGCTTATACCCTGTGTGTCCTAGAACAATCCTAATTCCTACTACACATCCAACTAGAGAAACTCCTGAGCATGCCTATCAAGAGATACACAAGCATGTCTCAATATACTAAAAAGAACCCTACTGTCCATTGACTATAAATGGAATAACAGTTGGTGAATTTTTCATACCTTCCAGGATACAGTCATGTTCTACTTATTGGCTTGGTAACAAATATGCCAATAACAATCTGTTTTTATCATTGCCCTTAAAAGTATGCTGCTGCTGCTGCTGCTGCTAAGTCACTTTAGTCGTGTCCAATTCTGTGTGACCCCAGAGACAGCAGCCCACCAGGCTCCCCTATATCTGGGATTCTCCAGGCAAGAACACTGGAGTGGGTTGCCATTTCCTTCTCCAGTGCATGAAAGTGAAAAGTGAAAGGGAAGTCACTCAGTCGTGTCCAACTCCTAGCGACCCCATGGACTGCAGCCTACCAGCCTCCTTCGTCCATGGGATTTTCCAGGCAAGAGTACTGGAGTGGGGTGACATTGCCTTCTTCACCTTAGAAGTATACCTGCACATAAATGCACACACATACATTTGTGTGTGCTCTAGAATTTCACAATAAATAAAAAGAAGACAAATGAGAATTAGAGCAGTAATTGGTCTAAGGCTGAAAAGCTGATTAGTGCTACAGTCACAATTAGAAAATGTCTTTATGACTCTTTATCTCATCCTAACCATTACTCCAAAACATAACATCAAATACCAGTAGCATCAATCCATTGGAACCCAGTATTCAAAAAAAAATAGCAAGCATACAGCTTTTGTCAAGTTCCTAATAGGGTCCCTTGTTTTCACATCTCATCCTCCCTGTGGTCTCCTATCATAAGCCACTAGACCTGGCAAGAAATAGGTTAGATCTGCACGTTAAAAAGTATCATATTTCAGAAACAGCTACTGAGAGCAACTCTGGTCCAGAGGCGGCCCGCATAACCCCAGTACATTATCTGTAGTCACGATAAACCAATAGCCCTTATTGTGTATTTCCAGATATCAACAGAATGCCTGAAATGCAGCATGTGCAAATCACCAAGTCGCTAGACTTTGGCAAGTCTGCCTCTACTAGAAAACTTTCCTCACCACCGTTCTTTGCACCAGGCTGTGATTCAGGACTGTTTCCCCTATGCTCTGAGGATTATCTGCTGATTCAGACATGGCTGCTCATCGAATCCCAATATGTGCCAGGATGTTTCAGAAACCCTTGGTGTTCCTGAAACCCAGTGTCTATAAAGGTCACCAAGACAACAAAGGGTAGGAATAAAAAGGGGCCATCACATTTTTTTAGGTGATGGCCCATCACAAGACTCAATGAAAGGGTTAGATGAAAGGGCTTATCTAATGGGAGTTTTTTCTACCACATCCTGCTTACCCTTCATACACCAATAGTTATAGAAGTCCAAGGAATACTAAACTCTGGGCACAATATTTCTAAACTGGGCATAATATATAAAGAAAGGCAAGTTAAAAAAAAAAAAAAAAGGTGTTCTAGGGAACATAAGCTAAATCTGAGCAGTATTTGCTGTCTAAAAACATGTTTTCAGTAATACTGTAATTCCTAAAACAACTTGAAAACTAGTTATGTAAGTCAAAAATTTACAAGACAAAGGTTCTGGTGCTCTGTGAAGACTATAGGGGTGGAATGGTGGGGGGGTGGGGGCAGGTTTTGCAGGAGAGAGGCTCGAGGGAGGGGATATATTTATACATATAGTTGCTTCACCTTGTACAGCAGAAACTAAGACAACATTGTAAAGAAATTATATTCTGATTAAAAAAAAACAGCATTATATTTTCTAGTGAATATGTGATAGCATTATTGCTTTCATGGTACCCTTGGAAAGATACATATTATCAGTATCCAAACAAAACAACTGTTAGTTGTTCTCCCAACTTTTCTGAGAATTGACCTAATTAATAAAATGAGTGCATTAATTCAAGCTGTACTGAATATGACAAGCTAAAAGAAAAGGAAATCTTCTGAGAAAAAGAGTCACCACAACATACAAATTCACTGATTTGAGGTCAAAGCTTACCACCCAGGAGAGTTTTCTGGGGGTGTGGGGGCAAAGGTTAAAGCAAAAACAAAGGAAAAAGGTGGAGGGAAGCAAGAAGAGAAGACTAGCTGATCGTGATGGTCACCTGTTCACAAATTTTCCTTTGGGATCAAATCCATGTAGCTTGATGAGAAGAATACACACTGATAGTGCTGGGGCAGGCCTATCTCAAGTTAAGAGAGAGGGGCCTGCGTTTATTTGCAAAACAACCGAAGTCTATGTCTTTGCACAAGACAAGGTCCAAGGGTCAGAGTCCAGACAAATTTAGCTTAAAAAAAAAAAAAAGAGGAAAGAAACACACCAAAACCAACGGTCCGTGTTTCTCATTTTCCAGCCGTTGCAATCTAATAAAATCTAACTATATCACTGAAAAGAGAAAACAAACAATCCTTGATTGTAATATGAAAAAATTTAACTTACTCAAAATCAAAAGAAGGCAAGAGAGTTAAAGTATGGAGAAAATAACTCAACACACGTTTAGAAATATAGAATTTATTTATATTCACCGTAAGACAGTGTCACATTTTGTACATGGTTCCCAGAAGAGAAATAACACTCTGATGGCACTATATTGGTATCAACATTGCTTATCCTGCACAGTCGGGAAACAATGATTTTCCCCTTTAAAAGATTTAAGGCTCAGATTCCAAAAGGTAATTTTACCACTTATTTTCCTGTTTAAGAAAGTGGGAAAGTTCTGAACTAAAGGACAAAGGGGTGATGGGGGAGGAACAGTGCCACCTCTGCGGAAGACACTCAATGCGATTGGTGGTGGTTGTCAGAGGCTCTTCCTCTTCGAAATGTGTTTGGTGACATGGATCAAACAAATCAGCAGATGGGAGAGGCGTCAGGTAGAGATCTTTACTATAGAAACATGGAAAGCTAAAAGCTTTATCACCAGTTGCTGGCGAACACAGGTCTATTTGAAAGTCACCTACATGTAAATATGCACTCACTGTAACGCAGATTCACTTTTCTTTGGTAAAGCTCACCAAATAGGATGTCTCTTCTAACACGCCAGTGAAAAATATTTGATTTCCTTTCAACTTACAGATCAAAAGGCCACAAAGCTGTCCTTTCTCCTAAAGACTGTCTTCCATTTTTCTTTTCGGCCTTGAAGCAGAACAAAAACCATGACAGCCATTCGAACCTAATGCGCAATCCCTGTTTAAGTGATAAGGAAAGTGGGAAGGGAAGGGCGTGTGAAAACGAATCATGAACAAAGTTTGGGGTATTTTCTCGAGAACTGCCCTCTCAATGAGTTCCAAACACAATGAGTTCCCAAAGTGTTTTAGAAGAACTTTTTCCGGTACAAATATTTCATTCAATCCACAAGGCCACAGTCATTTCACAAAAGGCAGAATCAGTCCAAACTCAGCACACTACTTTTCAGTTCATGCGGCTAATGCTATAACAACAAAAGCCAAAAAGGGCACCATGAGTTCTGCCTCTGGCATGAGGAGGTAGAGACAACCATCCTGCAGAAAAGGTTAACAATTAAAAAAAAAAAAAGTAAAACAAAACAACACACTCCCTTCCTCCCTCGCCAAAAAAAAAAAAAAAAAATCCTCCACCCCGTTGCATCTCTAAGGACTAGCTCTGGAAAGCCTGGATGGCATTCAGTCTAATTCCGACTTGAGAGATCCATTGCCCACAATCATTTTGCTGTAATTCTTCTGCTGCTCTTCCTTAAAGGTGTCCTTCACCTTGGCTCTCTTCAGCCCTCCGTCCCTGAGAACAGAAAGACACATAAATACTCCCAGCAATGATTTCAAAGGGTTACCTACTCATACCTGCTGCCCAGCACCGTGGCACTGACCAGACGCTCAGAGAAGAGGCAACATGCAATGGATTTGGAAGCAGAAAGACCCAGATTTCAGTTTCTGCTCTACTGCTTAACCAGACCTGTGTTACTTAAAGGAGGGAACAATCTCTTTGATGTTTGGTAAGAATTAAGCACAATTTCAAAAGCAGAGACATTACTTTGCCAACAAAGGTCCGTCTAGTCAAGGCTATGGTTTTTCCAGTAGTCATGTATGGATGTGAGAGTTGGACTGTGAAGAAAGCTGAGGACCAAAGAATTGATGCTTTTGAAGTGTGTTGTTGGAGAAGACTCTTGAGAGTCCCTTGGATTGCAAGGAGATCCAACCAGTCCATTCTGAAGGAGATCAGCCCTGAGTGTTCTTTGGAAGGAATGATGCTGAAGCTGAAACTCCAGTACTTTGGCAACCTCATGCGAAGAGCTGAATCACTGGAAAAAGACTCTGATGCTGGGAGGGATTGGGGGCAGGAGGAAAGGGGATGACAGAGGATGAGATGGCTGGATGGCATCACTGACTCGATGGACATGAATTTGAGTGAACTCCAGGAGCTGGTGATGGACAGGGAGGCCTGGTATGCTGCAATTCATGGGGTTGCAAAGAGTCGGAAACGACTGAGCAACTGAACTGAAATGAAGCACAATTTCACTGCTCAGTTTCTTTTTAGAAGTTAAGGCTGCTGTCTTCCATATTTGGATGCTATATTAAAATTCAGACTGTTTATCTTTTTCCCCAGGGAAAGCCAAGTACTAGATTTTTTCCTCTAAATTGGCCTATGTGTATGTTAGTCGCTCAGTCATGTCTGACTCTTTGCAACCCCACGGACTGTAGCCCACCAGGCTCCTCTGTCCATGGGATTCTCCAGGCAAGAACACTGCAGTAGGTTGCCATTTCCTTCTTCAGGGGATCTTCCTGACCCAGGTATCAAACCCAGGTCTCCTGCATTCCAGGTGGATGCTTTATCGTCTGAGTCACTGGGCTTCCCTGGCCTCACTATAAATACACATATAAGAAATGATAAAGGTGCTATGTGTGGGGGTGGGGGTGGGGTAAATTCCTCAACAAGAAATGTGCTTGTTGATTCAAATCTAATCCTGTGTCTAACAAGTCATGCTTTGATTCAAAGTGCTCTATTGTAAGTCCTGATAATCTTCCATATTCCAAAAGAGACTAAAAATAAATAAAACAAGCAACAAAAACATAAATGGCATTCAACCAATCACAGTGCCTATGTAAGCAGCATTCCTTAATTCAGAGCCTATGAATCTCTGAACTCTCTCCAGGGTGGTAAAAATCAGACCTGCCAAAGTTAAAAGGATTGTATATGTCTTTCCTCCTTTTGACAATACAAAGAAACAACATGTTGGAAGACCTGGAAGAAGACTGGATTATCTAGATCCACTCTCTCCTAATCTTACACTTTAGATTTTAATTCCAGGTCCCATGGACCAAGAAAGTGCTTACTTTATATTCTGCCTGTTTAATTTTAACCCAGCTAAGTACGAATGTTTACCAAGTGCTCTCTAATGATGATGGGTGTTTCACAGGTTAGCCAGTGAACTCTATGCTGTGAAAACAGAACTTGACCTACAAACCCAAGGCAGCCTGAGTCCGCTGTAACATTCAGGCCTCTAGAGTCAAAACTAAGACATGGTCCACCACGAAGTCCTCAACTTTAAAAATGGACTTTGGCTCACAAATCTTCCAGGGGGTCAGCTGTAGGAAATTTCCATGAAATAAGGTTAGAAGTTGTCATGAGACCTCCAGAAGTGTCCACAAGAGCCTCTTTTATCCACAAGAGATGCTTCTCACTATACACAGCATTTAGGGGCTTCCTTGGTACCACTCAACATCTGCTCAAGGACAGATGTTGGTTAACTGACTTGTTGCCTGCTTTGGCTGCTCAAGGAGAGATGTTGCTAATTGACTTGTTGCCTGTTTTGGCCTGGACCCCAGAAAAGAGGAATGGCCTTTCCTCTGGCTCTCCCTCCCTTTCTTAGTTCTTACTATTCAGAATTCACATAAAAGCAATGTGTGCAGTGCTTAGTCACTCAATCAAGTCCAATTCTTTGTGACCCCATGGACTGTAGCCCACCAGGCTTCTCTGTCCGTGGGGATTCTCCAGGTAAGAATACTGGGGTTGCCATCCCCTCCTCCAGGGGATCTCTCCAACCCAGGGATCAAACCCAGGCCTCCCACATTGCAGGCGGATTCTTTACTGTCTGAGCCACCAGGAAAGCCCAAGAATACTGGAGTAGGTAGCCTATCCCATCTCCAGGGGATCTTCCCGACACAGGGATCGAACCAGGGTCTCCTGCATTGTAGGCAGATTCTTTACCAGCTGAGTTACCAGTTCAGTTCAGTTGCTCAGTCATATCTGACTCTTTGTGACCCCATGGACTGCAGCATGCCCAGCTTCTCTGTCCATCACCAATTCCCAGAGCTTACTCAAACTCACGTCCATCGAGCTGGTGATGCCATCCAACTTGGTTGCTAAGAACTAAGAAAGGGAGGGAGAGCCAGAGGAAAGGCCATTTCTCCTTTTCTGAGGTCCAGGCCAAAACAGGCAACAAATCACTTTAGCGACGTCTGTCCTTGAAAATCCTGAGCATCTCCCTTCTAAACAAAGTGAAAGTGAAGTCACTCAGTGGGGTCCAACTCTTTGCAATCCCATGGGCTGCAGCCTACCAGGTTCCTCTATCCATGGAGTTTTCCAGGCAAGAGTACTGGAGTGGGTTGCCATTTCCCTATCCAGGGGGTCTTCCTGCCCCAGGGATAGAACCTGGGTCTCTCGCATTGCAGGCAGATGCATTACTATCTGAGCCACTGCTCTAAGCACTCCAACTGTGACTCGTCACCCCCTAGACTTCAAAGCTTTATTCAATTCCCCTTTGCAATGGCAGGAGATCTTAGTTCTTAAGGAGGGCAGCAGCTGAATATAAAAGCCAGTTTAAGATGTTACAATTGAGGACTTCCCTGGTGATCCAGTGGTTAAGAATCCACTTGTCAATGCAGGGGACACAGGTTAGATCCCTGGTCTGGGAGGATCCCACATACCAAGGGGCAACTAAGCCATGCATTGAACTACTGAGCCCATGTACTGCAACACTGAAGCCTATTTGCCTAGAGCCCATCCTCTGTCTCAACTACAGACTGGCACTTGCCAAGAGCATTTGCCACTGGCTGGAAGAAGCACAAGCTGTAATCAAGATTGTGGAAGAAATATCAATAACCTCAGATATGCAGATGACACCACCCTTATGGCAGAAAGTGAAGAGGAACTAAAGCCTCTTGATAAAAGTGAAAGAGAAGAGTGAAAAAGTTGGCTTAAAGCTCAACATTCAGAAAACTAAGATCATGGTATCTGGTCCCATCACTTCATGGGAAATAGATGGGGAAACAGTGGGAACAGTGTCAGACTATTTTTTTGGGCTCCAAAATCACTGCAGATGGTGACTGCAGCCATGAAATTAAAAGATGCTTACTCCTTGGAAGGAAAGTTATGACCAACCTAGATAGCATATTGAAAAGCAGAGACATTACTTTGCCAACAAACGTCCATCTAGTCAAGGCTATGGTTTTCCAGTGGTCATGTATGGATGTGAGAGTTGGACTCTGAAGAAAGCTGAGTGCCAAAGAACTGATGCTTTCGAACTGTGATGTTGGAGAAGACTCTTGAGAGTCCCTTGGACTGCAAGGAGATCCAACCAGTCCACTCTAAAGGAGAACAGTCCTGGGTGTTCTTTGGAAGGACTGATCCTAAAGCTGAAACTCCAGTATTTTGGCCACCTCATGGGAAGAGCTGACTCATTGGGAAAGACTCTGATGCTGGGAGGGATTCGGGGCAGGAGAAGGGGACATCAGAGGATGAGATGGCTGGATGGCATCACTGACTCGATGGACATGGGTTTTGGTGAACTCTGGGAGTTGGTGATGGACAGGGNAAGATCATGGTATCTGGTCCCATCACTTCATGGGAAATAGATGGGGAAACAGTGGGAACAGTGTCAGACTATTTTTTTGGGCTCCAAAATCACTGCAGATGGTGACTGCAGCCATGAAATTAAAAGATGCTTACTCCTTGGAAGGAAAGTTATGACCAACCTAGATAGCATATTGAAAAGCAGAGACATTACTTTGCCAACAAACGTCCATCTAGTCAAGGCTATGGTTTTCCAGTGGTCATGTATGGATGTGAGAGTTGGACTCTGAAGAAAGCTGAGTGCCAAAGAACTGATGCTTTCGAACTGTGATGTTGGAGAAGACTCTTGAGAGTCCCTTGGACTGCAAGGAGATCCAACCAGTCCACTCTAAAGGAGAACAGTCCTGGGTGTTCTTTGGAAGGACTGATCCTAAAGCTGAAACTCCAGTATTTTGGCCACCTCATGGGAAGAGCTGACTCATTGGGAAAGACTCTGATGCTGGGAGGGATTCGGGGCAGGAGAAGGGGACATCAGAGGATGAGATGGCTGGATGGCATCACTGACTCGATGGACATGGGTTTTGGTGAATTCTGGGAGTTGGTGATGGACAGGGAGGCCTGGTATGCTGCAATTCATGGGGTCGCAAAGTCAGATACGACTGAGAGACTGAACTGAACTGAACTGAAGTGAACAACAAGAGCACTTGCCATCTGCCTCTGAGGAGCCTGAACCCTGTGCTGCTGCAGCTGTTGACACTCAACAATCCCTGCGGGAGTTGAGGGTAGACAGTGAGGTGCTCTGTGCTCCACGGAATCTGACAGAACAGGCCTGTAAATGGTGAGATATTTTCAGGAACTGACTTCATGATCCCAATCTTTGCATCTCTTCATATCTAGAAAATCTAAAAGTCCCTTCATGATGACATCAGCTCTTCATGAGAGCAGGAAACCTTTTGTAAAGTGCTTGATTCACCAAAATCTTATCTATTTGACCTTCCCCCACCACCTCTTTGGAGTACTCTCTCAGAGCAGTCTGAGGTGCTGTCTCCTGGGCTACAGTCCTCATTTCACCCTAAATAAAACTTAACTTGCAACTCTCATGTAGTGCATCTTTTTAAATTGACATCTGCAACAAGAGAAGCCACTGCAACGAGAAATTCATGCCCCGCTACTAGCGAGACCCCCTACTCACCACAACTAGAGGAAGTCCACCTGCGGCAACGAGCCAGCAGAGCCAAAAATAAATAAATTTAAAAAATAGTCACCTAATAATTTTTAAAAAGATGTTTCAATTAAGTTCTCATTTAATCTGGG
>SJYA01001045.1:1211446-1293955 GCA_006410615.1 Neotragus moschatus | reverse complement strand
GGGGGGGCGCGGAATCTAGACATGTTAATTCATACCCAACAAATGAATGACAAATACAACCGGAAAGGCAGTGAACTTGTTTTCTTTTAAAGGAAGAGTCTAGGTAATTAAAAGTAACTTTTTTTGTTATAAAACTGCATATAGCCTGATAAAAGGCAATTTTAAAACTATGAGGATCATTTCTGCCATTCTGTTCAAGCCAATCTGGCTGTGGACAGTCTGTCCTGGAGCTAACGGCCTTAGGCTCTTTTTGTTTCTCAAGGCTTTCTTCCTTTTCTTGGTATCTGAGGCTACAGATCCAAAGCTCTAAGATTTTCATAATGGCTTCAGGGCAGGAACAGGGTTAGGATGTCAAGTAAAAGGAAGGGGGATAAAGAATAGAAAACAATGGACGAGGAAGAGGAAGCCAGTTGTACATATGAACATGGGTCACTAAGACATCTGTAAACTAGAGCATTGGTAAGCCTGTTCATTTTGTGATGGCAGTGATAAGGGTAGAATAGGATACTTATACAGGTAGTTGTAAAGGTCCCAGTAGGGGACTATAGATAGATACAGAATCCGAGGAAACTTTGAGAGACTGATTGCTCAAGAAAGGTCCATCTAGTCAAAGCTATGGTTTTTCCAGTAGTCATGTACAGATATGAGAGTTGAACCATAAAAGAAGGCTGAGCACCAAAGAACTGATGCTTCCAAATTGTGGTGCTAGAAAACTCATGAGAGTCCCTTGGACTCAATCCTAAAGGAAATCAACCCTGAATATGCCCCAATACTTTGGTCACCTGATGCAAAGAGCTGACTCATTGGAAAAAACCCTCATGCTGGGAAAGATTGAGGGCAGGAGAAGAAGGGGGCGACAGAGAATGAGACTGTTGGTTGGCATCACCGACTCAATGGACATGAGTTTGAGCAAATTCTGGGAGATAGGGAGGGACAGGGAAGCCTGGAGTGCTGCAGTTCGTGGGATCACAAGGAGTCAGACATGACTGAGGGACTAAACAACAACAGGTGGTTGTAAAGGTCTCAGTATGGGACTATAGATAGAGAAACTTAGGAAATTTGGGGAGACCACTGTAAGTTAACGATTGCTCAAGAAAATATGTGATTATCATGGAATGAGGAAGATTGTTTTGCTATAAAGCCATAAATAAAAGCATGAGACATTCCCCAGGTCATTAGGTGAAAGAAAAACATTACCACCCTTCTACCAATTTGAATAAGCTATGATAGTCCCCGTTTGACCTCGTAGGGTCAGACACTCTCCTGCCCAGTACAAAGGAGGCGCTAATGATGCAAGCCTGACCTCTACTCAGAGACAGTCTTTTCCTCTCCCTCATTTTCCTTTGATTATAAAATTGTAGACCACTTAAATCATGGGACAGGCAACCCGCCCGTTTGCATTTCCTCAACTGTCCTATAGTAACAAATCTACTTCTTGCCTATCACTTTGCCTCTTATTGAATTTATTCTGCACTGAGACACAAAGTCCCTGAGCCTCAGTTTACCCCAGACATCAGGTGAGTGATTCTAGTTACCCCAATCTAGGTTTAGGCGGGGTTCAAGTCCTGGCCACGTGGACTGAAGTCCCACTCTGAGTCACCTGGTTTCAGTAGGATGTCTGCAGCTTAGTTTCACATGTTCCAGTTTAGAGAGTGTAATAAGAATGTTAGTCCTAACCTATCTTAACCATAGTTCAGGCAGTTGCCCTAAATCAAGAACTCATAGCCCCAGAGCGGTCAGCTAGGCATTTAATCAGAAGGCCACCCTCCAGAGGTGCCACTATAAGGCTTCCACTATCTTCATCTCCCATCAACTTTCCAAGCTTTGTTAATTAGCATAGTGAATTAGCATGACAGATGCCACAAAAACAGACTTTCCTGGGTGAAATTAGTTGTGTTCAAGATACGTGGATTGATGAAATTATTTTAGAGATATCCCCCACTCTTGCATTAAAGGGTATATAAGAATCCAGGCAGCCCTTCTTCCAAAGGCTTAATCCCTAAGCAGTTCTGGGTCCCTCTGCCGGTTCAGAAGGTTTTGGCTCCCTAGCTGACAGCCTGACTTGGCTAGCCACATCCTGCTGCAAGACACTCCCAAAATTGCCTCTTGTGAACCTCTCATGTCAAGTGTTTTCAAAACACCAAATAAATAGATAGCAGGGACTTTATTAAACACACAGGAGTTAACGAACGGACTGTTTTTGTGCTAAATATGCTAATACAATGTGTTTATATACAAATTTAATCTCTCATTATAACCTAGGGATATTCAACCCTCACTGACACAGGCTAAATGTTTGCAAGTGCCTCCCCAAACTCAGGTACTGAAGCCCTAACCGTCAATAATACAGTATTTGGAGATGGAGCTTTGGGGAGCCAGTTAGGTATGGATAAGGTCATCAGGGATGGGCCCTCAAGACAGGAACAGTGCCCGTGTAAGAAGACACACCAGAGAGCTTCCAGCCTTCAGCACTGTGACAAAAGAAATTTCTGCTGTTTAAGCCACCCAGTCTATGGGAGCTTGTTCTGGCAGCCTGATCAGATTAATACTCTCACCTATATTCTTTCTTAAAAAAACACAAAACTAAAGCCATAGATATCCATACTTAAAATATTTCACTTATTTCCTGTCAAATTTTTAAGTTTTCTTTAATATAATTACAGCTGGAGATAAAACAAGTTCATAAGTTGCCCCGTCTTCAAAGATCCATTTCCCTCAAATCCAATCCCACTTTCTTCTTCAGTGAAAGATCCCTAAATTTTAGCTAAACATATGGCCAAGCAGGAGGTTTCCTGGTGGCTCTGACAGTACAGAGTCTGCCTGCAATGCAGGAGACCCGGTTTTGATCCCTGGGTTGGGAAGATCCCCTGGAGAAAGATATGGCAACCCACTCCAGTACTCCTGCCTGGAGAATTACATGGACAGAGGAGCCTGGCAAGCCCGAGGTCATGGGGTTGCAGAGAGTCGGACAGGACTGAGCCACCAACGTGGCCAAGCAGAACAAAGACTATACTTCTGAGCCTTCTCTGCAGCGAGGTGTTTTCACGTGACTTGAGTTCGAGTCAACAGACAGAAGTGGAAGTGGTATGTCCAACTTCCAGCTCTTGCTCTTAAACACATGAATGTAGCCTTCTTGCTTTAGTTCTTCCCTGCTGGTCATGTTACTGTACTCACTGAGCAGTCGTCTTGGACCACACTGAGGACGGTAGATCAACACAAAACGAGCTGTTATACCAGTCTAGGCTGCCTATGATGAAGTATGGGAGATAAAATTCTCTCTTATTTAAGCCATCGTTATGCTGTATAAACCACTGTCAATGTCAGCTAAACCTCCAGCTAACAAGTATAATAAATGATATCTTTTTTTTTTTAAGTAATAATACTTCTGAAAAATTTCTTACCAAGGAAGCTCAGTCAATCCTCCTTGTACAGCAATAGCAGACTTAACCCTGTTAGCAAACTGGACTGCGTCTTCTCCTTCCTGGAATAAAAAATTACCAGTACACCCTGAAGATAGAGTTCTCAAACAATGCTTTCAAATGTCTCACAATCACTTAGATTTGTTTTAAAGTATAATGTTCATATTTTTAACTCAAATATGCTCTATTCTGAATTATAGCAAATATCATTTGTCCATCAAGAAAATGCAGTGTTGTTTATGTTTAATATCTTTATCACACATATATATAATGCTCTTCACTAGACTTATTCAGATACAACATTCTACAGTATCTGTAGGTTCAATAAACCAACAATAATGGTAAAAACTATTATGGAAAAGAATTCTCCTGATCTAAAACCAGTGTGACTTTGCAGAGCGCTAGACACATTTTTTTAATGACTCTTTTGCTGAGAAAGCAGAAAGTCCAAGTTCAACTGATGCCGCCACCTAATTAGATAAAGCACCTGTTATCTATGCAATACCTCTCTGGTCATGGGGGGCATGTACCACACATCACAGACGATGGCCCAGCTGGTCATCACTCGAAGCAGGTAGCTCACCATGTTGTATTTACTACTGTTCCAAAACGCATCACCAAACTGAGGATTGTACTGAGAAAAGAGAAAAGAAAATGCATTCTAGTTAGGAATTAAATGGCAGCTTCTACATGCCAGTACATGACAGGCCAAACATCCATCAGACCTGCCCACCTCCAAAAAAAAAAAAAGAAGCTACTTTACTTGATCCAAAGTAAAGTAAAGGATCCAAAGAGCAAACAAGATGTAGAAAACAACCTATGGTTACCAGGGGGTAAAGGAGGGGACGGATAAATTGGGAGCCTGAGACTGACATAAACACACTGCTATATGTAAAACAGATAACTAATAAGGACCTACTATATAGCACAGGGAAGCCTACTCAATACTCTGTAACAGCCTATAGGGGAAAAGAATCTAAGACTGGATCTATGTATAACTGAGTGGATTCACTTTGCAGAGCAACTGAAACACAGCCTGTAAATCAACTATATTCCAATGAAACTTTTAACAAAAGAAAAGAAACAAAGAATAAACCAGGCCAGGCAACTCCCCTGACTAGAGCTTCAGAGCCCTTAGACTGGAGGGTTATTGACATGATTCTTAAATATCTGTCTACCCATTTCACTGGAAGGTGGGTGAAAGTAGGAATAGTATCTGATTGCTTATCACAGTGTCCTCAGTAGGCAGACACTGGCTTGGCACATAGTATCCCCCTACCGCTACATACCTATGTCCATATCAATAGACAGAAACGGCATCCAGCAAATGGGACAAGTGTAAACAACAGGTGGATATGAATAAAGAGCACACGCTCAGTCATGCCCAACTCTTTGGGACCCCATGAACTGTGTAGCCCCTGAGCCTCCACTGTCCATGGAATTCTCCAGGCAAGAATACTACAGGGAGTTGCCACTTCCTTCCCCAGGGAATCCTCCTGACTCAGGGATTGAACTCGTGTCTCCTGCATTGCAGGAAGATTCTTTATCGTCTGAGCAACTAGGGAAGCAAAGAGCATACAAATATTCCCTATTTTTGCAAATCTTAAGTTTGAAATTATATCAAAATAAAGTGACCAAGTCACTGTCTTTGGCAGGGAGGGGTGTGAGAGTGGATAATCTGTCTTACCTTAATGGCAACTGGATGGATAGTTCCTCCAATTTCAAAGCTTCCTTTTTTAAACATCATGACTGAAGTATTGTTGATACAAGTTCCTATAAGGACATCAGTAGGGAGTGAAATTTTTTAAAGCAGTTAATTTAAAAAGGAAATATTTTGTTATAAATAATTTAAAATATTCAGGTCACATCAAAATTACAGACTTTTTAAAAATTACAAATATTTTAAATACTATCATTTTACAAATTAACTCCTGTTTAAGTAGTAGTAATTCAACAGTTCTAAGCAGGTTTAACTGGAGACGGAAATGGCAACCCACTCCAGTACTCTTGCTTGGAAAATCCCAGGGACGGGGGAGCTGGGTAGGCTGCCATCTATGGGGTCGAACAGAGTAGGACACAACTGAAGCAACTTTGCAGCAGCAGCAGCAGCAAGCAGGTTTAACAACAAATTTTACTTTATTGTTGACTACTCTAGAGATACAATTTCTTCACAACAGATGGCAACTTCAATATAGTTTAAAATAAGAACCTTTATAAAGTTATGGACAATACCTATCTGAGTTCATTAAAAGTGAAATTGTTAGTCACTCAGTCATGGCCAACTCTTTGGGGCCCCATGGACTGTAGCTGCCAAGCTCCTCTGTCCATGGAGTTCTCCAGCCAAGAATACTGGAGTAAGTTGCCATTTCCTTCTCCAGAGGATCTTCCCAACCCAAGGATTGAACCCAAGTATCCTGCATTACAGGCAGATTCTTCACCATCTGAGCCACCAGGGAAGCCCATCAAACTTTATTACCCAGAAACAACTTCTGAGATCAAAAAGATACCATGACTTCCATCAAACCTCATAAGAAAGCAGGGAATTACTGGCTCAGAGAGGCCATGTCTTTCCTAAAGGACAGCAGAAATCTGGACCAAGAATGCCAGCTCCAGAACAATCCAGCTCCCCATATACTTTGGGTACCTGTTGTTATCAACCATAGCCTGGTAACCAATACCACTTCTCACCTTCAGGAAAGATTAATATGGGTAATTCTTGCTTATGAGCAATATGTTCTTTTAGTCTGTGAAGAAAAATAAAGGATCTAAATTATACCTTCGAAAAGAGAGAGGTGGGAATCCTCTTTGGTATCTTTTAAGTTCAATTAAATCATGCAAATTTTTTAAAATTGGTATATAGTTGCTTTACAATATTGTGTTAATTTCTGCTGTACCACAATGTGAATCAGCTGTAAGTATCCATATATCCCCTCCCCCTTGAGCCTCGCTCCTACCCTACCCCCATCCCACCCTCCTAGGTCATCACTCAGCACTGAGCTGAGCTCCCTGTGCTACACAGCAGCTTCCCACTCGCGATTTTACACACGGTAGTGTACATACATCAATCCCAGTCACTCTTTGGTATTCTTTACTCTATACTAACAGAAATATAATTGTAAAGCAATAAGGAGAAGAGAAAGGAAATAAACTCAAGTTGGTCCCTTTCTAAACAAGCATTCAGTTCAGTTCAGTTGCTCAGTCGTGTCTGACTCTTTGCGACTCCATGAATTGCAGCACGCCAGGCCTCCCTGTCCATCACCATCTCCCGGAGTTTACTCAGACTCACACCCATCGAGTCAGTGATGCCATCCAGCCATCTCATCCTTGTCGTCCCCTTCTCCTCCTGCCCCAATCCCTCTCAGCATCAGAGTCTTTTCCAATGAGTCAGCTCTTCGCATGAGGTGGCCAAAGTACTGGAGTTTCAGCTTTAGCATCATTCCTTCCAAAGAAATCCCAAGGCTGATCTCCTTCAGAATGGACTGGTTGGATCTCCCTGCAGTCCAAGGGACTCTCAAGAGTCTTGTCCAACACCACAGTTCAAACAAGCATTAAGAACTAGCAAAGCTGAGACAGACAGATTACAACTGCCAACGTGCACACCTCTGCTCAGTAATCACAAGATGGGTAACAGTTCTCTAACCTTAAAGACATTTCAATAGGTACGTACCATTTCACTCTTAAAAGCGTAGCCCACCATCATACTTATAGAAGCAATGACTCAAGTGCCTCCAGTTAAAGGTCTCAGGCAGAAAGCTGCTTCAAACAAAGGTTTCTGGTAGCTTAACTCCACTCCAAGACCCAGAAGTTTCCTCTCCTGTTCCATAAACAGCGCTAGCTCTGTCTGCCTTTCAGTTCAATTCAGTTGCTCAGTCGTGTTCAACTTTTTGCAATCCCAAGGACTACTGCAGCATGCCAGGCCTCCCTGTCCATCACCAACTCCCGGAGCTTGCTCAAACTCATATCCATCAAGTCGGTGATATGCCATCCAACCATCTCATCCTCTGTCATCCCCTTCTCCTTCTGCCTTCAATCTTTCCCAGCATCAGAGTCTTTTCCAATGAGACAACTTTTCGCATCAAATGTCAAAAGTACTCAAAGTTTCAGTTTCAGCATCAGTCCTTCCAATGAATAGTCAGTTCTGGTTTCCTGCAGGATTGACTGGTTTGATCTCCTTGAAATCCAAGGGACTCAAGAGTCTTCTCCAACACCACAGTTCAAAAGCATCAGTTCTTTGGGGCTCAGCTTTACGGTCCAACTCTCACATCCATACTTAACTACTGGAAAAACCATAGCTTTGACCAGATGGACCTTTGTCAGTAAATAATGACTCTGCTTTTTAATATGATGTCTAGGTCGGTTGTGGCTCAGCTGCTAAAGAATCCACTTGCAATGCAGGAGACCTGGGTTCGATCCCTGGGCTGGGAAGATAACCTGAAGAAGGGAAAGGCTACCCATTCCAGTATTCTGCCCTGGAGAATTCCATGGACTATATAATCCATGGGGTCACAAAGAGTTGGACACTTTTCATGATGAAAGTGACCAACTTTCACTTTCTTTTTTCACTTTCTAGGTTGGTCATAGCTTTTCTTTTAAGAAGCAAGCGTCTTTAAATTTCATGGCTGCAGTCACAATCTACAGTGATACTGGAGCCCTAGAAAAAAATTTCTCACTGTTTCCTCATCTACTTGCCATGAACTGATGGGACCAGATGTCATGATCTTAGTTTTTTGAAAGTTGAGTTTGAAGTCAACTTTTTCACTCTCCTCTTTCACTTTCATCAAGAGGCTCTTGATTTCCTCTTCGCTTTCTGCCATAAGTGTGGTCTCATTTGTATATCTGAGGTTATTGATATTTTTCCTGGCAATCTTGATTCCAGCTTGCACTTCATCCAGCCAGGCATTCCACATGATGTACTCTGCATATAAGTTAAATAAGCAGGGTGACAATCTACAGCCTTGACATACTCCTTTCCCNGAAGAGACGGGGATGCCAGAGGATGAGATGATTGGATGGCATCACTGACTCGATTGACATGGGTTTGGGTGGACTTCCGGAGTTGGTGATGGACAGGGAGGCCTGGCGTGCTGCAGTTCATGGGGTCACAAAGAGTCTGACATGACTGAGTGACTGAACTGAACTGAACTGAACCCATTCCAGGATTCCTGCCTGGAGAATTCCATGGACAGAGAAGCCTGGGACCTACAACCCATGAGATCGCAAAGAAGCAGACACAACTGAGTGACTAATACTTTCACTTCACTTTACACAAACATTTATCCTTAAACTCAATAATTCACTTCTAGGATTTACGCTGAAGATATATCCCAAACAAAATGGAAATACATATGCACAACGTTTAAACTGCAGCATTAGTTACAATGTGAGCTACTGGAAAATACCTAAATTTGAAAAATCCATTTGGCTTAGAGAGGATAGGAATGGGGAGGACAAAGTAGGTGAAGGAGATTAAGAGTACCAACTTCCAGGTACAAAACAAGTAAGCCATGGGATGTAATGTACCGCACAGGGAATATAGTCAATAACATTGTAATAACTTTGTATGGTGAACAGACAAATACTAAACGTATAGTGGTGATCATATAAGTGATGAATCATCATATTGTATACCTGAAACCAACATAACATTGTATTCAACTACAATTAAAATATTAAAAGTAAAAAATAAATCCAACAGGCTTTTGGTTTCTATCATTCAACCCATCAAAGCTTGCAGTTCTATTTCTAAGCCTTGGCCAATACTGTAAATTATACAATTGTATATTGAAGCTGTAATGACAATTATATATGATTAAGCAGCACGGAAAATGCTAAGAAAATTCTGAGGCCTTCAGTCACAAATCAATTATACTCAAATCTTTGTTGACTAAGACACAGAATGAATATTGTCTCAGAAACACAAAATCATGATTAAGCAAGTTGGTTAAGAAATTTACAAAGATAGTATTGTAGGAAAACAGCTGCTTTCTCAGCTAAACATCTCAGCCCTAACCTCTCTGGATTACAGGGAAGGTCACAATGGATGTGAAAGGTCACAAAAGGTTACAATGGATGTGAACAGTCTTGTCCACTTAAGAGCAAGGAATTATTATATACACCCAGAGTTGGGTGGGGTCTATCAAGGACTGTTAACATGAGGGTCTCTGGATGGGCTTTTTGGAATCCATAAACATCTTAGAACTACATAAAAATATTTGTTGGTATGAAGCAAATGCATGCTATTTTTTTTTTTTCTGAAAAAAAAGGACACATAAATATTAACTGATTGCTAACCTAAAAAATGTCAAGAACTACCAATTCCCATAAGTCTTTTCAGAGAGGTGGTTAAAGCTTCCTTAGATTCAGGAAGAGCTCCACAACTTAGAGAAATTTATAACTTGTTAAAAGGTAGTTGTCCAAGAGTTATATATCTGAACTTATATTTTAGACAATATCTACCAATAAGAAAGTAGTTTTTACAAAGGTCCTGAAACCCCCTTCAATGAATGTATAACCCACAGGCAATCAAACTACCAGGACTCCACGGTGGCCTACAGACACTTCAGTTGCCTTCCCAGGAAAGCACACCAGACCATGACTATCAATCACAGGAGCAGGAGACTAAGAGGCACAAAACTCCGTCTAGAAAATAAATAAGCTAAAAGGACATACTGCACAACACAGGGAATACGGCCAATACTTTATAACTATAAATGGAGTATAACCTTTAAAAAACTGTGAATCACTATAGTGTAAGCCTGAAACTTATGTGATATTATACATCAACTATATCTCTAAATAAATAAATAAAACAAAGGCTTCCCTTCGATGCTTTCACAAAAAAAAACACACCAGACCCCTACTATCAGTTACTGGAGCTGACGAGTGAAATTTAAAAAATCCAAATCCACCCGTTCTCTGTGTGAGGCCCAAGTCACCAACATGAGATATGAAAAGAAATTCCCCTCCTCGGGATCCCGGGCTTCCCTGGTGGCTCAGGTGGTAAAGAATCCGCCTGCAATTCAGGAGACCTGGGTTCGATCCCTGAGTTGGGAAGATCCCTTGGAGGAGGACATGGCAACCCACTCCAGTATTCTTGCCTGGAGAATTCCATGGACAGAGGAGCCTGGCGGGTCCAGGCTGGCAGTCCATGAGGTCGCAGAGTCAGACACAACATAGTGACCAAGCACATCTCAGGATCCCTGTGCCATCTTTCTATTTCACACACCAGCTTGGGGCATATTTATCACCATGCAGGAAAGAACACCTTTAGAGATTCTCCAAATTTAACCTGACACTTACAAGAAAGAGATAAAGGAAATCTTGACAAGTTCTTCAGGGTGATAGAAAACACCCACTGACTTGAAACACCTTAGACTTGAAAAAAAAAATGCAAGAAATGCCACAAAAACGTCTTTAGAGGTGTTTGATTTTAGTAGGCTTTGTCTTTTCTTTGGGGGCTGTCAGCAAGAACTGACAAAGGCAATGTGGTATAAATATTAGCCTTTCTTGCTTGATCTTCACTAAAGAGCCAGGTTTTTTTTTTCTTTTTTAATTGCATATGACTCCCTGAAGGGAGAAAGAACTAACTGGCTGGTGAGGGATTTGTACAGCTCTAAAGGGGATGACTTTAACATCTTAAAGTGTCATTAAACACTCCAGGGATTCTAGAAGCAAGATGAAATCAACTTTATAAAGTCTAGTCATGCTCAAGTGTGTCTACATTTCAGTACATTAATTTCTTACTACCTTAAATATAATAACTATTTTCTTTCTTTTTCTTGCACTATATATTCCTCGTATAATTATATATTAATAATATAAATAACGCAAATACATTATTAATGTATGCAAATATATTAGTAATTTATGGGTTTCCCTGGTGGCTCAGATGGTAAAGAATCAGCCTACAATTCGGGAGACCTGGGTTCAATCCCTGGGTTGGGAAGATCCCCTGGAAGAAGGCATGGCAACCCACTCCAGTATTCTTGCCTGGAGAATCCCCATGGACAGAGAGGCCTGGCAGGCTACAGTCCATGGGGTCACAAAGAGTCGGACATGACTGAAGAGACTAGGCATTAAATAATTTATAGACTTACTTATATAGTATAACCCAGTCACTTTCTAGTATAAAACTAACTTTGTAACTTGTGCCAAAATAAAAGTCTGACTAATCCACAGAACATGAAAGTACTTGAAATACCAGTGAGCTCTTCTTACCATAGTATAGCACCCATCCGTTGTCAAGATCAAAACATCAATTGGGGATGTATGGTTGGCAACACAAATGCCTCCCTTCTGGGGCCTGTACTGCCTGCAATTACATACAGTGGTTAATACTAAACATTGAAAAACGGCCACTATTTCGCAAAAAAGCAACTTCCACGGTAGTTCAGATGATAAAGAATCCACCTGCAATGCAAGAGGCTCAGGTGTGATCCCTGGGTCAGGAAGATCCCCCAGAGAAGTAAATGGCTACCCACTCTGGTATTCTTGCCTGGAGAACTCCATGGACAGTGGAGCCTGGCAGGCTACAGTCCACAGAGTCACAGAGTTAGACACAACTGAGCAACTAATTCACAATATACCTGGAGAAATTCATGATATTTTGTTTTTTAAAGTACACTAAAAAAAGAGAAACTTTTACATATATGGGCTCATCTTAAAAGGGTTGTCTCTAGGCAGTATGATGGGAGGCGGGTAAAAGTATATTAGGAGGGGGGCCCACAATTTTCCCTTTACATATATTTATATTGCTTTTCTGTAATGATCATATTGTCCTTTTAGAATGAAAAAAATTTTAAAATATTAGAGTGAATTATCAATACAAAGATTCCATCACTTTAATAAACTTTGTGATACGTACGCTTTCCTTATTTTATCCTAAGTATTTTTATCTCAGTCTTCATAAATATCACTTTCAGTTGCTTCAGAGTGATCCAGAGTAAATGTACTATAGTTTCCTTTGCCTTATCCCCCTAAAGCAGACGTTGGCAAGCTTTTCCTACGGAAGCTCAGACAGTAAATACTCTAGGGTTTGCAAGCCAGCCAATCCCAGTCAAAACTCCTGGACTCTGCTGTTTTGGCACAATGGCAGCTACAGACAATACATAGATGAATGAGCATGGCTATATTCCAATAAAACTTTATTTATAAAAACAAGAGGATGGACCACATTCGGCCTACAGGCTCATAGTTTAGTCTGTCAACCTCTGTCCCAAAGTGTAAGCAGTATTTCACACTACCAAAGCAAAGTAGTTTTCCTTGAGCCTAAACAGAGAAGAAAGGGAACAAAATGCGTAACAACGTCAACATGTTTTCCTTAAACTTAGATGCAATTCTACAATAAGTTGTGAACAACTCTCTATGTAATTAAAGAAGCTTTTCCGAAGAAGGGGCTTCCCTGATGGCTCAGACAGTAAAGAATATGCCTGCAATGCAGGAGACCAGGTTTGATCCCTGGGTCAGGAGGATCCCCTAGAGGAGGGCATGGCAACTCACTCCAGTGTGTTTGCCTGGAGATTTGCATGGACAGAGGAGCCTGGTTGGCCACAGTCCACGGGATCGCAGAGTCAGACATGACTGAGTGACTAACAGCCCAATCACAAAAGTCATGGAATTTTAGAAATTTAAGAGGGCTTTTAAGTTGGTAACACATGGCAAAGCCAAATGATGAAATGTTTTCCTTCTACAAATTAGACAGAAAGATCCAGTCACATAGATACAGAGAACGAACCAATGGTTGTAAGTGTAAGGGGGGGAGGGCAATATGGGGGTGAGGGAATGGGGGGTAAAAATTCTTAGGCGTGAGATAAGCTCAAGGATGTAATATACAACAAGGGGAATATAGCCAACATTTTGTAATAACTGTAAGTAGAAAGTAACCTTTAAAAGATAAAATCTTTTTTAATTAAAAAAAAAGATCTAGTCAGTAGAAAAGAGATGTTTGTCCTAGAATTTTTAAGCTAATGATATTAAGTATTAAAAAATTGAGTTTACAGAAAAGCAATTCAAAAACAATCAAAACAAACTTCATGTGGCTAATGACTTCATTTACCACCTTTCTCCTCCCTGATGAAGGGGTGAGAGAAGCAGAAAGCTAGGTTCTGTTTTCAGCTCAGTGTTGAGATTTTAGAAGCTAGCAGGGCTGAGACTAGAAACCAGCCTCAGAATTCCAAGTCTAGCCTTCTTTCCACCATTCTACAGCCCTATCACCTTCACCATTAAAAAATATTTTTTTTAATTAAGCCCATTCTAAACCTAACTCTGACGTTTATTAGGCATGTGATCCTAGACAACCAATCCTGGAGCTTCCACTTCTTCACCTATAAAACGGTATAACAACACCTTCTCTTAGAGATGACCTAGGAGAAAGAATCACAGGCCAGGCCTGCACACCATAAATGCCCAATTATTAGGTGTCATTACATGTTTATCCTCTTGTTCCACGGGGCGTCCCTGGTGGCTCAGAGGTTAAAGCATCCGCCTGCAACGCAGGAAACCTGGGTTCGATCCTTGGGTCGGGAAGATCCCCTGGAGAAGGAAATGGCAACCCACTCCAGTACTGCCTGGAGAATACCAAGGAGGAAGGAGCCTGGTAGGCTACAGTCCAAGGGATCGCGAAGAGTCGAAGAGTCGGACTGAGTGACTTCACTTTCACTTTCTGCAAACGGAGTGCTTGAGGGGAAGTGGGGGGCGCTGTGCTGGGTCTTTGTTAAAGCGCTTGGGCTTCTCTAGTTGTGGCATGCGGGCTTAGCTGCCCTGCAGGACGTGAGATCTTAGTTCACCAGGGACTGAAGCCCCGCCCATGCATTAGAAGGTGGATTCTTAACCGCTGGACCACCAGGGAAGTCCCTGGATTGCTTTCGAAAAGTGTTCAGGTGCACTGTTACGTCTGTGACGCTCCGTCACACTTCAGAAGTACTCTTACTTCCCTTGTTTTCCCCCACCCACTCCTGTCAATCACATGCTAGACTGACCTGAGAAAGCAGGAAGGAAAGCGATACACACTCACCTGTTATGATAGTGAATGGTTCCAGAGAGGGCACGAACACAGATGCGGCAGCAAGTCAGGTGGACCAGTTCACTCAGCAGGTTTTTGAGTCTGAAAGAGACAGAAAACATTTTATGGTGCAACTCTGGGCTCACCTATTAAACAACACACAGCTCCA
This sequence comes from Neotragus moschatus, assembly GCA_006410615.1. NCBI lineage: Eukaryota > Metazoa > Chordata > Mammalia > Artiodactyla > Bovidae > Neotragus > Neotragus moschatus. Next base: position 1,279,368 of record SJYA01001045.1, on the reverse strand, counting down.
GGGAGTTCCTTCACAGCATAATCCTATGTTCTGAAATACGAGCACAGTTCAATTCTCAAGGTCCCACTGAGGCATTTAGGACAAAACTCTAATGGAAAATGGTTCCCATCGTGACGAATCCTTGACCAAGATAAGCTGAGGCTTCTAAGGTCTCGGCCTCGCAAGTCTGACGATCCTACGTGAGTCTCTCGTGTCCCTTGAGTTGCTCAGTCTACTTTCTCCCTCCTCTTCACTTTCTCTTTTGTAAGAGCAACTTCTGTCAGCAAGCATGATGGAAAACCACACAGAGACTCTGAAGATGAAGTCAGCAGCATTGTAATACATGTGCTAAGGCCACAAATTTGAGGCAGTGCACAGGAATCACACAAATATTCTCTTTGTGGACACAGCTAAGAAGAGGGACAATCCAGGACTTCCCTGGTGGTCCAGTGGTTAAGACACCACGCTTTCAAGGCAGGGGCACGGGTTCAATCCCTGGTCAGGGAACTAAGATCCCCCATGCCACGCAGCATGGCCAGAAAATTTTTTTTTTTTTTTTAATGTAAAAAGAAAGAAAAGGGACAATCCTATTAAATGGCTGGGAGGGAAAAAAAAAACATTTCACCTGTTTCTCGGCAGCTGTCCAACCAAGGTGGTTCCTATAACAAACAAACTGATCCCAATGAAAGCCAAGGTAAGCCTGAAAGAGAAGAGAAAAGGCAATGCAAAAGCTAGCTGAATGGCAGGGGGAAAAGAGAAGGAACATAAAATTCAAGAATAACAAAACCACAAGTAAGTTGTGGAGCATCCACGCCACAGAATACGATGCAGTCGTTCAAAGAATCAAGCAAATCTATAGACTCTGACTCAGAAGAGCAGTTCTTGGTACATTTTGAGAGAGAAAAAAGCAGCGTTAACTTTCAAAATACTGTGTAGGATTTGACACCATTTTCAAAAAAACAGCAAGTATGTAACCAGCCTATAGATGTATAGAGCAGACCTGGAAATGTGTTCACAAAACTGCCACATTCAGTATATGCAATTATCAGAGTTAATCAGGCTGCTAAGTCACTTCAGTGACTTTCACTTTTTTCCTTTCACATAATGTATAAAGGAGTCACTTCAAGTTGAAAGTAGTTATTCTGGTGTGGCCTGGTGTGGCCTGGTGAGGCTATAAAAGAAAATACCTTGGAAAGCTCTAAAAATAACTTGTTTTCCTGTATTTTCTAAGTTCAGTTTAGTCGCTCAGTCGTTTCTGACTCTTTGCGACCCCATGGACTGCAGCACGCCAGGCCTCCCTGTCCATCACCAGCTCCCGGAGTTTATTCAAACTCATGTTTATTGAGTCGGTGATACCATCCAACCATCTCATCCTCTGTCATCCCCTTCTCCTCCTGCCTTCAATCTTTCCCAGCATCAGGGTCTTTTTAAATCATGGGGACAAAAGGTAAAAAATCAAATTTTCCTCAAAGAAATTTAAAATGTATAGCAAATGGCAAGGAAGTTTTACCTAAAGTTTCCTTCATAATAAGAACAGCACATTATATTTTCCATGCAAATTTAACTGCTGTACCTTCCTGAGGTTCTAAATAGCTCAGACGTTAATAAACAAGGTGATAGACAGGATCTCTCATCTCAACAGACTCTAATTTTTAAAGAGTGCTTCTAATATCTGGGCCAATCACTCCTAAAACAAAACGGTTATTTTTAGAAATGTAAATAGAATAACCACTCAAAAAGAAAAGGCTGAGATTTTAAATCTTTCAAGATAATAGGGCTTCCTTATAAATTCTTTGTTAAGGTTTTAAACCTTGTTAAAGTCTTGGTTTAACATCTTTTGAGACAGCAGTTTGAAGGTCTGTTTCATTTTCTTTGGACACCATATTTTCATGTCAGCCACTAACGCAATAACTAAAGGACTGGTTAATCTCTTCCATCAATTATACACATTTTTAAAATACTGCCATCTTGCATAATGAATCATTTGCTCCTAACACATTAAATCAGAAGAGGTCATATATTTTAACATGCTTAACAGCTGGGTTCAAAACTACTGAACATTTTAATTCGCTAAATTAACGGAAAATTCTATTTTCCAGTGTCAGAACCAAGATGAGAGTTCTCACAGATGACACAAGTTTTCTGGCACAATCTGTTTTGCTAAAGAACTTTAGTGAGATACAATTCAATGTCATACAATTCACCTACTTAAAGTGGCAATTCAATGGCTTTTGGAACATTCACAGAGTTATACCACCATCAATGCACTCAATTTTAGCACAATCTGTGTTTTAAATGCTCACTTCGTAGAAACTACTTTTTTTTTCTAGTTGGAGTATAATTGCTTTACAATGTTGTGTTGGTTTCTGCTGTACAACAATGTGAATCAGCTCTAGGTATACATATATCCCCTCTTGAGCCTCTCTCCCAGTCCCCGATGCCCATCCCACCCCCTAGGCCATGCCATCACAGAGCATCAAGCTGAGCTCCCTGTGCTACACAGCAGCTCCCCCACCAGCCAGCTACTCTATAAACTATGTCAGAGCTGCTCTCTCAATTTGTCCCACTCTCTCCTTCCCAGACTGTGTCCACAAGTCCTTCAAACTGCTTCTTCTAAAAAGTACTTGCAAAGTAATTCTTTTGCATGAAGAGTACGTACTAAGAGGAGGAGCTTCAACTCTGCCATTTTCTTCTTTTCCTGGGTGCTTACATTACTGGATTATCCTAAATCTGTGGTTTATTTGCAAGAATCTTGTATGTCATGTACCTATTTTACAAGTATAAATTTAAACTTGATAACAGAATCATATCACTGTTTGGTGGGGCCCCTCCAGCAAGTGGAAGCTAACCAATATAGGAGAGCATCTCAAGCACCCTGGACTGTAAAATCCTCATTTTTTCTTCAGGTTGCTTGGGTACAGTGTCTGACTAATGGACCAAGTGAAGATGTAAGAGCTCATCTATATATTATACAACTTTACTGAAATTTCATTTCTTTATAAGAATAAAATAATATCAATGGAAAGTGCTAATTATAAACAGACTAGAAACTTCCAATAAATAAAAGTTGATTTTTTTTTTTTTTTTTTGGTTGTGCTGGGTCTTCTTTGATGCAGGAGTTTACTCTAGTTGTGGTATGCAGGCTCCTCACTGCAGTAGCTTCTCTTGTTGCGGAACACGGGCTCCAGGGTGCACGCAGGCTTTAGTCGTTGGCGTATATGGGGTAAGCAGATGCAGGTCCCCAGCTCTAGAGCACAGGCTCAATAGCTGTGGCTCAAGGGCTTAGTTCCTCCAAAGCATGTGGGATCCTCCTGGCTCAGGGATCGAACCTGTGTCTCTTGCACTGGCAGGTGGATTCTTCACCACTGAGCTACCAGGAAAGCTCAAACCATTTCGTTTTTACACACCAAAGGATAATCTTGTGTAGCCCCAGAGAACATGAACCCCACTTTGGGAACACTGACTTAATGTTCAAGCAATATGTCCAAACTTCACTCTGTTATCGCAACTGAAATGATTCCCCAAAGATACCCCAACCATCTAATTTTTTTTTTCTCCCCTCCCCTCCCTCCTACTCCCATTATCTAGACACTGGCAACAAGAAGACAAGAAAAGAGAAACAGCTTGGTAGAAATGTGCCTTTGCCTACACTTAAGCAACCTCTTTCCTTGCAGTAAATCTGAGTGAGGCAAGGATAGGCCACCCTAGGGGTGGTAAAGACATTTCAACTCACGTGCCAATTTTAGCTGGCTGGTAGCAATTGCCTGGAAGGCCCTACTGAGAGCACACCAAGGTGACATCCAGGGGAATGAAGCAAGACCATCAACGACAGGTCGTGCCTGGCAGCCACATTTCTACCTGCCACCATCATACTAAAGAGACCTCAACCACTTCCTCCCGCTGCCCAGCTTGTCCTGCTTCATCACTTTTTCTACTTATGCCCCCCACTGTGGCTCCAGTAAACTGGGCTTTGAGGCTAACTCCTCACAAGGAGGCACGCTAACTTAGAACCAAAGGGGACACAACTGATGAACTTTTAATGCAAAAAAGAGAGATCAAAATGGAGCGAAGTGGAACAAATTCACCCTCCCAAATATCTCTCTCCCATGTGGCAACCACTCTTGGGAATTTTTTTCTCTCCTGTGCAGTTATGACCTGCTACAGATCAGTGAAGAGAGGCAGTCACAGTTTGGATGGCACTCTGGTGGACGTGAAACTATACACGTTTTCCCTTCTTTTTTCTAACTTCCCTTTTCTATCCATCCTCAGGGCTCCCCGGGAGGCTCAGTGGTAAAGAATCCACCTGATAATGCAGGAGACATGGGTTTGATCTCTGGGTCAGGAAGATCCCCTGGAGGAGGAAATGACAACCTACTCTAGTAATCTTGCTTGGGAAATCCCAGGGACAGAGGAGCCTGGCAGGCTACAGTTCATGGGGTCACAAAGAGTCAGACACAACTTTGCAACTCAACAACAATAAAAATCCATCCTCAAATTATATATAACTAAAAAAGCAACATGGATCCAGATAGATATATACTGGATTCTGAATATATACTTTCATCTGGGGAAGATATGAGAGAAGAGATAATGTGTCTTTGTGGAGGTCACATTCAATGGTGTTTTCTACTAATAAACGGGAAGGGGTGGCTTACTGCCACTGCTACTCTCCTGTGATCACTACATACATAATTTTAAAAAAGAAAGCTGGGGGACTTCCCTGATGGTCCAGCAGTTAAGACTTCGCCTTCCAATGCAGGGTGTGTGGGTTCCATCCCTGGTCAGGAAGCTAACATCCCACATGCCCCATGGTCCAAAAAAAAACATAAAGTAGAAACAATATTGTAACAAATTACATGAAGACTTTAAAATGGTGCACCTCAAAAAAAACAAAATCCTAAGTGCATAAACGGAGAAGACAATGGCACTCCGCTCCAGTACTCTTGCCTAGAAAATCCTATGGACGGAGGAGCCTGGTAGGCTGCAGTCCATGGGGTCGCTAAGAGTTAGACACAACTGAGCGACTTCCCTTTCACTTTTCACTTTCATACACTGGAGAAGGAAATGGCAACCCGCTCCAGTGTTCTTGCCTGGAGAATCCCAGGCATGGGGGGGGGGGGGCCTGGTGGGCTGCTGTCTCTGGGGTTGCACAGAGTCGGACACGGCTGAAGCGACTTAGCAGCAGCAGCAAGTACATAAAACGAAAGCTGGACTAGCTGCACCATCAGGGTGCCGGCGAGGAGACGCACCTCAGAGGCAGGAGGACACAGTAGCGCACGATGACGCCCAGCACCCACACCGCGGTGAGCCGCGGGCTGACGTACTGGAAGTTCACATTGGTCCTCGTGAGGAGGTTCCACGACACTAGCTCCTCGGAGGAGAACCTCTGGGTCACTTCGTCTTCCACAATGGCTTCCAAGCCCTTCTTGGAGAAATAAAACACGTCAGACAGCTCAAAGTCCCTTCCTCGCAGACCAGACAGCCCTTTTTCCATGGGTGACTCGTCTCTTTGGATAATACCTTAAAAGAAAGCATCAGGACATGAGAAAATGCCATCGGACAGAAGCACAAGTGATCAAAAAGGCTACTTTATGCAGAAGACAAATGCATCTAATGGGTAACATGAAGCAGATTTCAGAAATAAAGGGCGAGCAACTGCACTGAGAAGAGGTAAAATCACCGAGTCTGCATGAAACGGCTTCTATCCGATGATTTCAATTCATTACAGAGGAATCTCGTCCTCAGTAGCCCTCTTGCGTGCATTCATCCCTATGTATTATCAGCAAAAGAACTCACAGAAACAAACTCTCCCCCAGTATAGACCTAGACCATGTAGAAACAAAGGTTTATATTTTCCCCAGTGAAAAACTATAAAGCCAGAAAGTAAGCAAAATGGCAAAAGGTATTTTCCACAAATAGCCAAAGGCTGATGTTTTTAATTTGTAAAAATTATTTAATAAGAAAAACATAGGCTCCTGAAAAAAAAAAAAAGCAAAGTTCATGAACTGAATACATAGAAACAACATAAATAGTTAACAAATATTCAATGCCTTTTTTAGTCATCAAAGAAATGTGAATCAGACACAGCGGCCTATTCACATGATCAAATCAGCAGCATGTTTGTTTAATGATAAAATTCAGACAGAAATGACACAGGTATTCTCATGCTCAATTTGTATGAGTATGGAACTGGATTATTTTCAGTGAATCGTGAGAGAGGCACCTATGTCAGTTTGTCCTATGACTTGTGCCACTTAACTCTGAACGCTTGGTTTAAGGCAGTCAGTTAAGGAGCAATCTTGTCAAAATCTGTTTGGCATAAAGAGACTAAAAATAGTTTTGCTGATGATTGTAATTCCAACTCTAGGAAACTGTCACAAGAAAATAATCAGACATGCAGGCAAGAGTGTTGACTGTAGTATTTTCCGTTATAATCAATCCAGACAACACAATATAGGTGCATCCTTTAAAAACAAAAACTATAATGTTAAGTGAAAAAAGTCAGGATCTAAAACTCTGGTTTACTCAACTCCATGAAATATATATACAGTAAAAATGTCAAGAAGAAAAAAATTAAGAGGTTACTCTGGGCTGTTAGGTTTTCCTCTTTATACTGTTTATTGTACTTTCCATAAAGAAAATAATTCAAAGATTTTTCAAAGTAGTGTAAGTTTGACAAATTGAAAAAATGACTAATACCACCCAGTTCTAACCACATAATAAAAATAATAAATGAGAAGATCTTCAAAGAATAAAAAGTAGCTGCATACACAATGACATGGCTATCCATCTGTCCCTATGGGGCATATCACAAACAAATTTATATCCAACTGTAATTAGAAAAGTCAAGAATTAAGATGTTAAATTCCCTGAAAGAAGATCGTCTTTGATTTCCTCACTTTTCCATTTCCTAGGAAATCACTGAGGACAGTGGAGGGAGCTATGTTATCTACCTGCTGGAGAACTTGGATGTGTATCCAAAGAAGGAGCTATAATATACCCATTTTCTTTTTTCTGAAAGAACTACAGCATAATGGAGTAGAAAATAAAGAGGATGTAAAGTCCATAGTCCAGTTCTTTCAGGACAACCACCAGGTAGCTCTCTGTCCAGGTGTAACCGATAAATCACCTAACTTGGTGTCCTTTATAAAATGGGGATGGAGAGCGGTTGGGAAAGCGTTTAGTATCCTTACAAAGACTAAAGTTTTCTGACTTTACTTTTGGGGTTTGGGTGGGTTTTCTTTCAATTTTGCCCAAAGCAAAGCTAATACCTAACCACCTTAAGAATGAGAGCACTAAAGTAACTTCTTGAATGGTCATTAGATTATCTTCTCAGGCATCTCTGCAAAGGGTTTAATCAGTATTAAAGAATAAGCCAGCGTTCTACTGAATTACCCTCATGTTCCGTAGGTACTGCAGTACCACTCAGAGCAGGTTACTCTATCCAATATGGCCAATACTTAGCAGTACAAGAGTTTCGTTATTTACCAACGTACACATTTTTTTTTTTAAGTCTAGAGGGGAGAGATGACCAGTTATTTGGGAAACTGCTGAATGAAACACAATGGAGACAGGAGTGTGTGTGTGCTTAATCGCTCAGTCATTTCTGACTCTTTGTGACCCCATGGACTGTAGCCCGCCAGGCTCCTCTGTCCATGGGGATTCTCCAGGCAAGAATACTGGAACAGGCTGCCTTTTCCTTCTCCAGGGGATCTTCCAGATCCAAGGACTGAACCCAGGTCTCCACACTGCAGGAAGATTCTTTACCATCTGAGCCACCAGCCCTTCTACAAATAAGCTTTTTTTCAGAGGACTTCCTAGGTAGTGCTAGTGGTAAAGAATTCGCCTGCCAATGCAGGAGACACAGGTTTGATACCTGGGCCAGGAAGATCTCACTGACAAGAAGCAACTAAGTCTTTGTTGCACAACTATTCACAGCCTGTGTTCCAGAGCCCAGGAGCTGCAACTACTGAGCCCACGCGCAACCTACTAAAGCCTGCGTGCCCTAGAGGCTGTGCTCCACAAGAGAAGCCACCGAAATGAGAGGCCCACACACTGCATCTGGAGTGTAGACCCCGCTCCTGCAACCAGAGAAAAGACTACACAGCAACAAAGCCAGCACAGCCAAAATTAAATAAGTAAATCAATAATTTTTTTAATTAACTAAACATCTTAGGTCATTTCCAAACATCAGGAGAAACAGATAATTCAGAGTAATACATGAAAAAGGTGATATTTTTAGAGTTTGCTTAATACAAAACAATAGACACTGTATTACTTAAGGAGACATACATGTATGGGAGGGCTTCCCTGGTGGCTCAGCTGGTAAAGAATCCGCCTGCAATGCAGGAGACCTGGGTTCAGTCCCTGGGTTGGGAAGATCCCCTGGAGAAGGGAATGGCTACCCGCTCCAGTATTCTGGCCTGGAGAATTCCATGGACTATATAGTCCATGGGGTCACAAAGAGTAAGACAGGACTGAGCTACTTTCACTTCAACTCACTTCATTNTTTATACTGTTTATTGTACTTTCCATAAAGAAAATAATTCAAAGATTTTTCAAAGTAGTGTAAGTTTGACAAATTGAAAAAATGACTAATACCACCCAGTTCTAACCACATAATAAAAATAATAAATGAGAAGATCTTCAAAGAATAAAAAGTAGCTGCATACACAATGACATGGCTATCCATCTGTCCCTATGGGGCATATCACAAACAAATTTATATCCAACTGTAATTAGAAAAGTCAAGAATTAAGATGTTAAATTCCCTGAAAGAAGATCGTCTTTGATTTCCTCACTTTTCCATTTCCTAGGAAATCACTGAGGACAGTGGAGGGAGCTATGTTATCTACCTGCTGGAGAACTTGGATGTGTATCCAAAGAAGGAGCTATAATATACCCATTTTCTTTTTTCTGAAAGAACTACAGCATAATGGAGTAGAAAATAAAGAGGATGTAAAGTCCATAGTCCAGTTCTTTCAGGACAACCACCAGGTAGCTCTCTGTCCAGGTGTAACCGATAAATCACCTAACTTGGTGTCCTTTATAAAATGGGGATGGAGAGCGGTTGGGAAAGCGTTTAGTATCCTTACAAAGACTAAAGTTTTCTGACTTTACTTTTGGGGTTTGGGTGGGTTTTCTTTCAATTTTGCCCAAAGCAAAGCTAATACCTAACCACCTTAAGAATGAGAGCACTAAAGTAACTTCTTGAATGGTCATTAGATTATCTTCTCAGGCATCTCTGCAAAGGGTTTAATCAGTATTAAAGAATAAGCCAGCGTTCTACTGAATTACCCTCATGTTCCGTAGGTACTGCAGTACCACTCAGAGCAGGTTACTCTATCCAATATGGCCAATACTTAGCAGTACAAGAGTTTCGTTATTTACCAACGTACACATTTTTTTTTTTAAGTCTAGAGGGGAGAGATGACCAGTTATTTGGGAAACTGCTGAATGAAACACAATGGAGACAGGAGTGTGTGTGTGCTTAATCGCTCAGTCATTTCTGACTCTTTGTGACCCCATGGACTGTAGCCCGCCAGGCTCCTCTGTCCATGGGGATTCTCCAGGCAAGAATACTGGAACAGGCTGCCTTTTCCTTCTCCAGGGGATCTTCCAGATCCAAGGACTGAACCCAGGTCTCCACACTGCAGGAAGATTCTTTACCATCTGAGCCACCAGCCCTTCTACAAATAAGCTTTTTTTCAGAGGACTTCCTAGGTAGTGCTAGTGGTAAAGAATTCGCCTGCCAATGCAGGAGACACAGGTTTGATACCTGGGCCAGGAAGATCTCACTGACAAGAAGCAACTAAGTCTTTGTTGCACAACTATTCACAGCCTGTGTTCCAGAGCCCAGGAGCTGCAACTACTGAGCCCACGCGCAACCTACTAAAGCCTGCGTGCCCTAGAGGCTGTGCTCCACAAGAGAAGCCACCGAAATGAGAGGCCCACACACTGCATCTGGAGTGTAGACCCCGCTCCTGCAACCAGAGAAAAGACTACACAGCAACAAAGCCAGCACAGCCAAAATTAAATAAGTAAATCAATAATTTTTTTAATTAACTAAACATCTTAGGTCATTTCCAAACATCAGGAGAAACAGATAATTCAGAGTAATACATGAAAAAGGTGATATTTTTAGAGTTTGCTTAATACAAAACAATAGACACTGTATTACTTAAGGAGACATACATGTATGGGAGGGCTTCCCTGGTGGCTCAGCTGGTAAAGAATCCGCCTGCAATGCAGGAGACCTGGGTTCAGTCCCTGGGTTGGGAAGATCCCCTGGAGAAGGGAATGGCTACCCGCTCCAGTATTCTGGCCTGGAGAATTCCATGGACTATATAGTCCATGGGGTCACAAAGAGTAAGACAGGACTGAGCTACTTTCACTTCAACTCACTTCATTTCACATGTATAGAGGAATTATGAAAATATGCATAAAAATAATAAATATCAAATCAGAGCAATCGTTTCAGGGTTTGACAGGGCCATATAAATATGTATCAAACTAGCACAGATGTCTCAATATTGGGTTTTTATTGTCATTAAGGAAACCTTGCTATTGTTAATAAATTAATCCTGATCCTTCAGAGTGACTCACAATTCTTAAATTGATAAAACCCTGATTCCAGGAGCTATTTCCTTTTGTTTTACAAGTTAACTTCAAAAAAGGAAAGCCACAAACATCTGAACTTTGCCCTTATACCAAATGTGTCAGCCAACCCAACAAGGTTCATGCTGGGGATGAAGATAAAATTACATCTCCATCTAATGCAAGAGATGAAGTGCACAAGCTTCCTGTGCCCCCTGCCTCGAGCAAGTCATTGGTACATAAATAATACTAGCTATGACAGGCCTGTTAAAAAAAAATGGAGGCTTAAGTTAAAACCATCTCAAATATAATTAACTCTAAATTAGCTGAGTGAACCCTTGGAATAACTGCCCATTTATACGTCATGCTCGGTTTTCCATCTTGCAGCTGTAAGGTACGTTTTCTGGGTCAGTGATTACCAGAGAAAATCAGGGTCTACTACACATCAGAAGTGGATATAACCAGCTTATGTACAGAAGCTGATCTTTAACCAACCAATGGGCTGTATTCCAAACGTCAGAAGCTCAGAGTTTAAAACACTCTCTCGTGGAAACTTTGTGTGAATTAGTCTGTTTGAGCTGGAATCCTATACAAGCAAAGTCTACTTAACTCAAAATATACGTGATCACAGATCATGCAGTACCAGTACCATGAAATTGGTACTTGGAGTACTTTGGCCTCCAATCCTTTGGCCACCTGATGCGAAGAACTGACTCATTAAAAAGACTCTGATGCTGGGAAAGACTGAAGGCAGGAGGAGAAGGGGACGACGGAGGACGAGATGGTTGGATGGCATCACAGACTCAACGGACATGAGTTTGAGCAAGCTCCAGGAGTTGATGATGGACAGGGAAGCCTGACATGCTGCAGTCCACGGGGGTCACAGAGAGTCGGAAAAAACTGAGCGATTGAACTGAACTGAACCATGAAATAGAAATTTCCTTTAGCACTATTTCCACAAGAAATTTAAAAATTAAGTCTAGTTTGGAATCAACAAAAATAAAAAATTCCTCATCCTGTAGGGGCTTAGCGAGGGCAACAGGAGAACTTTCTGGGGCACGGGTAATGTTCCATTTCTTGATCTAGATGAGAGGTTCATGGACACATTTACTTTGGGAAATATATCAAGTTGTACAGTTATAATTTTCCACCCTTGTCTGTGTATATTATGCTTCAATTTTTAAAGAAAAATCATACTTGAGACCTGCTGCACAGTATGGCCTATGGTTAACAATACTGTACTGTACACTTTACATTTTATTAATGAGGTAGATTTTATGTTGAGTGTTTCCACAACTGTGGGAAAAAGGAATCGATGGAGACAGTATCTGTTAATCCTCTATTTTCATGATTTATCTATTAAAGGACTAAGTAAATACTACTTCCCTTTAAAAAAAAGTGTGTGTGTGTGTGTGTGTGTGAGTGTGCTCAGTCATTCAGCCATGTCTGACTCTGTGAGCCAAGCCCACCAGACTCCTCTATCTACGGGATTTTCCTGGCAACAATACTGGAGTGGGTTGCCATTCCCTTCTCCAGGGGATCTTCCTGACCCAGGTAGCAAACCTACATCTCCTGAATTGCAGGCAGATTCTTTTACCACTGAGCCACTAGGGAAGCCCTTTACTCTATTATCACCCTACCCAATTATTAAGCAATTGGGCAGGAAAGAGTCTATCTGTCTCCGTACCAAATCCTGCTAACAAGGTTGTTTTCCTGCTATGAGGAGCTCCTCTGAAGGGCTCTGGTCTCAGCAAAGAAGTCGGTCCTACATTCTTCCTTCCCCTGCCCTAATATCTTTTCTGATCCATAAATGCAATCTGCTTGATTAAAGAGACCAAGGTAAAGTAGCTGTAAAAATTAACTATATGCCGTTGGGTTTTGGAGAGTGGGGTGAGTCAGAGCTGCTGGAATTAAAGAGCAGAAATATTCAGTGCCAAGGTCTGGAGAGATAAGACCCATGTTTAGTCACTTAGGTGTAGTTCAAGGTCCTGATGCAATGCTAGCAGGCCAAGGCCAAGGATTCCTGAAGAGACCACTGAGCTCTGTCCTCATGCGTCTCCAGTTCATTAATCATCACAGATATTAACACACTAACCAGTTCACCAACTATGCAGTCACACAACTGCACAGGTTTCTAGTCCACTTTTTGTCACCTTTTTTCAAAACAATTTACCTGTAATACGACAAGGCTAATCTTGAGACACACCATGTGCAAAAAATTCCCTGGGCTGTTAGTCAAAATACAATTTCCAGCACATAATTTATCCGACTTGACTGTGCTTTTTCATAGCAAATTCTTTGTGTTCCTGATGACAACTGCTTTCCTTCTTAAGTATCTTTTAAAATCCAGTTTACTCTTATCAACTTAGTTAGTATAATAATGGTACCTGGATTATATTTTTTTGAAGTGAAGTGTTTTTAGGTGCATGCATACTAAGGTACTTAGAGGTAAAATGACATCGTATCTAGACTGGTTCTAAAATACTTCCGTAAAAAAAGATTAAAATACTTCTATAGAAGGACATTCACTAAGGTGAGAACATGGTGTTTTTGATTGTTTATCTGTATTCTCTGATTTTCTATATTGCTTACATATTGCATTTCTAATTAAACTTTAAATGAAAAAAACTTCCACAAAGGAAAAACTGAAAAAAAAAAAAAAGCATAGATGAAACATTGTTGAATTTGGGTGATGGGTATAATGGGATTAATTGTACTATTCTCTTTACTTTTTAAAAATGAATGCTAGATATATATATTTTTTAATGTATCTAAAAACTCATTTGAAAAGTCAATTTAGCTGGGAATCAATTTCCTCATCTAAGTCAAAAGCACTCATTCATTTGTTTCAGTCATTACAGAGAGTGTGTCAGGCCAGAAACTAAAATATACAGAAAGGAGAAGAAAAAAAAAAATTGAACTAACTCAGTAGTTCACAAGCTTGGCTGCACATTAGACTATCTTTGGTTTCTATAAAAATATAGATGTGAATACGTGCTCAGTCACTTCAATCGTGTCCAACTCTTTGTGACCTATGGACTGTAGCCCACCCGGCTCCTCTGTCCATGGGATTCTCCAGACAAGAATACTGGAGTGGGCTGCCATATCCTCCTCCAGAAAAATACAGACACAAGGGTCCAATCCCAAATCTAATAAACTAATTTTTTGGACTTCCTTGGAGGTCCAATGCAGGGGGCCCAGGTTTGATCCCTGGTCAGGGAACTAGGACCCAACATGCCATGTGGTAAGGCCAAATAAAATAAAATAAAATAACTACCTTTTAAAAAATATATAGGAATAGAGGAAAAATTACAAGGAAAGACATCAAAATATTAGGTCTTTTCTGAGTAACAGGATTTCATGTGGGGGATTTTTTTTAATTTTCTTATTTCGACATTTGCCATGTCTAATTTTTCAATTAACCATATGGCTCATTTTACATGGGCTTCCCAGGTGGCTCAGTGGTAAAGAATCTGCCTGACAATGCAGGTTCAGTCTCTGGGTAGAGAAGATCACTCCAGGGTGGAGGAAATGGCAACCCACTCCAATACTCTTGCTTAGAGAATCCCATGGACAGAGGTTCCTGGCAGGCTACAGTCCATAGGGTCACAGAGTCAGACACGACCGAGCAACTGAGCACACACATCATTTTACATAGTGAAAGAAAAGCACTTAAAATGCTGTTTTTAATAAAATGCTGTTTTTTAAAAAAACCAAAACGAGATATGTACTACTACTTACCCACCACAATGGCTATAATTTTAAAAGCCCCAAATACCAAGCACTCAAGAGATTAGGGAACTCAGGCCCAGCTCTGAGAATGACCAACCATCTTGGAACACCACTTAGCAGTTTTCAACAGTTAAAACACACTTGCTTACCCTATGACCCAGCAATCTTGCTACAAAGTGTGTACAAAAAAAAAAAAAAAAAAACAAGTAAATAGGTTCACAACAATGGTCATAGCAGCTTTATTCCTAATGGCTAAAAACTGTAAAATAGCCAAATGTCAATCAATACAATAATAGGTAAGCAAATTAGTATGTATTTGTATGCAAAGAAATGTGTGCGTGTAAAGTCACTTCATGTCTGACTCTTTGTGAACCTATGGACTGTAGCCTGACAGGCTCCTGCGTCCATGGGATTCTTCAGGTAAGAATACTGGAGTGGGCTGCTGTGCCCTCCTCCAGGGGATCTTCCCGACCCAGGGATGGAGCCAGCGTCTCTTAAGTCTCCTGCATTTGCAATGACAGGTAGGTTCTTTACCATGAGGGAAGCCCCATATAAAGAAATAGTCCACAGCAATTAAAAAAAAAAACAACCCACTGATTCATGCCATGACGAGGAGAAATTGCACAAACATTATGCTGGGTGAAAAAACTGATAAAAAACATGATTCCATTTATGTGAATTTCAATAAATGGGAAAAACTAAATGATGATGACAGAAATCAAGAGAGGTTCCAGCAGGGACTGAGGGATGAGCGATGTCTCCTAGGAAGGGGCCTGCAAGAACCTTGAGATGATGAATACAATCTTTAGTTGAATCTCGAGGGTAGTCACATTGGTATACAAACATGTAAAAATCCATCTTGTTGAACAGCTCATATTTGTACAGTTTAACGTATCCTAATTATGCCTCAGGGTTTTGGGTTTTTTTTAAGAGTCTTCACAGGGACTTCTCTGGTGGTCCAGCAGTTAAGACTCCACACTCCCAGCTCTGGGGACAAGGTTTGATCCCTGGTCAAGGAATTAAGATCCCACATGCTGTATGGTACATGGTGTGGCCAAAAAAAAAAAAAGGTCTCCAAAGCTTTCAGCTTTTAGCCTCTCAATAAGAGGCTCTAGCCAATCACACCTACACTTCCCATGGATACTTTCGTCTTCTTTCCTGAACTAAAAAACAGCTGACATTTATTGAGCGCTTCCTGATCCCAGACTATGTGCTAAACCCTTGACACGTACACTGACGGAATCCCCATAATCCTGGGAGGTACTGTCTATTATCTCCATTTTGCAGATGAGGAAATTTAAGACTCAGAGTGATTAACTCGCCCAGGGCCATGGGGAGAAAGAGGAATAGAACCAGGATTTTAAAAACAGCTTGTGACTCCGAAACCAAATGTTCCCTCATATCCTAAGTTTCCAAATTCCATGTTACTCTGTCCAACACTTGATCTTTCACAAACCTCAAAGACATAATTAAGATCCTCCCCCATCAACTCCACATCAGCCTAGCTTTTCCTTGCTAAACAGAAACTTACTCAAGTAGTAGTTCTTCCCAATATCTCTTCTACCTCTGAAGGAAGAAATGGAACTTCGATATGGGAAAATCTATAAGTGGCCTCCAATCTACCATTAATCTGGACACACACTTGTCACTAACTGAACTAGGCTCGATCATTTTTCCCAGGAAGCCAGAACCCAAGTCACTGTTTTGTTGTTGCTTTTTTTTAACAGGGGCAGGAATCTTTACAGACTGGAGCACATCTGTTTAGGTCTTCCCACTACAAGCCCAACAAAAAAGAGCCCCCGGGGCAGTGGTCTATTTAATACTCCTTTGGTTTGTAGTTTGGCCAGATTCAAGTTCTCTAAGGAAGCTGTTCTGTCCAGTTTATGACTCAGCACACAGATGTCCTTACTGTATCTTTCCTCTTCAAGTCCTCTCTGAGGCAGAGGCAGCTGCCCCATGTATCTTGCAGATCACTCAAGGTTTAGAAAGGATAATCATCCCTAATGCTACGGTATATTCTAAAATTGTCTACATCTGTTATATTAACAGAGGGAGAGCAACCTGTACTGTCACTCAGCCAAGTTTTGTAGAAAAAAACAGCTTCTATCTCTTTTGGTCCCAATAAATAACCTGCTACATCCTCAGCCATGACTGTACAATGAATTNATGCAGGTTCAGTCTCTGGGTAGAGAAGATCACTCCAGGGTGGAGGAAATGGCAACCCACTCCAATACTCTTGCTTAGAGAATCCCATGGACAGAGGTTCCTGGCAGGCTACAGTCCATAGGGTCACAGAGTCAGACACGACCGAGCAACTGAGCACACACATCATTTTACATAGTGAAAGAAAAGCACTTAAAATGCTGTTTTTAATAAAATGCTGTTTTTTAAAAAAACCAAAACGAGATATGTACTACTACTTACCCACCACAATGGCTATAATTTTAAAAGCCCCAAATACCAAGCACTCAAGAGATTAGGGAACTCAGGCCCAGCTCTGAGAATGACCAACCATCTTGGAACACCACTTAGCAGTTTTCAACAGTTAAAACACACTTGCTTACCCTATGACCCAGCAATCTTGCTACAAAGTGTGTACAAAAAAAAAAAAAAAAAAACAAGTAAATAGGTTCACAACAATGGTCATAGCAGCTTTATTCCTAATGGCTAAAAACTGTAAAATAGCCAAATGTCAATCAATACAATAATAGGTAAGCAAATTAGTATGTATTTGTATGCAAAGAAATGTGTGCGTGTAAAGTCACTTCATGTCTGACTCTTTGTGAACCTATGGACTGTAGCCTGACAGGCTCCTGCGTCCATGGGATTCTTCAGGTAAGAATACTGGAGTGGGCTGCTGTGCCCTCCTCCAGGGGATCTTCCCGACCCAGGGATGGAGCCAGCGTCTCTTAAGTCTCCTGCATTTGCAATGACAGGTAGGTTCTTTACCATGAGGGAAGCCCCATATAAAGAAATAGTCCACAGCAATTAAAAAAAAAAACAACCCACTGATTCATGCCATGACGAGGAGAAATTGCACAAACATTATGCTGGGTGAAAAAACTGATAAAAAACATGATTCCATTTATGTGAATTTCAATAAATGGGAAAAACTAAATGATGATGACAGAAATCAAGAGAGGTTCCAGCAGGGACTGAGGGATGAGCGATGTCTCCTAGGAAGGGGCCTGCAAGAACCTTGAGATGATGAATACAATCTTTAGTTGAATCTCGAGGGTAGTCACATTGGTATACAAACATGTAAAAATCCATCTTGTTGAACAGCTCATATTTGTACAGTTTAACGTATCCTAATTATGCCTCAGGGTTTTGGGTTTTTTTTAAGAGTCTTCACAGGGACTTCTCTGGTGGTCCAGCAGTTAAGACTCCACACTCCCAGCTCTGGGGACAAGGTTTGATCCCTGGTCAAGGAATTAAGATCCCACATGCTGTATGGTACATGGTGTGGCCAAAAAAAAAAAAAGGTCTCCAAAGCTTTCAGCTTTTAGCCTCTCAATAAGAGGCTCTAGCCAATCACACCTACACTTCCCATGGATACTTTCGTCTTCTTTCCTGAACTAAAAAACAGCTGACATTTATTGAGCGCTTCCTGATCCCAGACTATGTGCTAAACCCTTGACACGTACACTGACGGAATCCCCATAATCCTGGGAGGTACTGTCTATTATCTCCATTTTGCAGATGAGGAAATTTAAGACTCAGAGTGATTAACTCGCCCAGGGCCATGGGGAGAAAGAGGAATAGAACCAGGATTTTAAAAACAGCTTGTGACTCCGAAACCAAATGTTCCCTCATATCCTAAGTTTCCAAATTCCATGTTACTCTGTCCAACACTTGATCTTTCACAAACCTCAAAGACATAATTAAGATCCTCCCCCATCAACTCCACATCAGCCTAGCTTTTCCTTGCTAAACAGAAACTTACTCAAGTAGTAGTTCTTCCCAATATCTCTTCTACCTCTGAAGGAAGAAATGGAACTTCGATATGGGAAAATCTATAAGTGGCCTCCAATCTACCATTAATCTGGACACACACTTGTCACTAACTGAACTAGGCTCGATCATTTTTCCCAGGAAGCCAGAACCCAAGTCACTGTTTTGTTGTTGCTTTTTTTTAACAGGGGCAGGAATCTTTACAGACTGGAGCACATCTGTTTAGGTCTTCCCACTACAAGCCCAACAAAAAAGAGCCCCCGGGGCAGTGGTCTATTTAATACTCCTTTGGTTTGTAGTTTGGCCAGATTCAAGTTCTCTAAGGAAGCTGTTCTGTCCAGTTTATGACTCAGCACACAGATGTCCTTACTGTATCTTTCCTCTTCAAGTCCTCTCTGAGGCAGAGGCAGCTGCCCCATGTATCTTGCAGATCACTCAAGGTTTAGAAAGGATAATCATCCCTAATGCTACGGTATATTCTAAAATTGTCTACATCTGTTATATTAACAGAGGGAGAGCAACCTGTACTGTCACTCAGCCAAGTTTTGTAGAAAAAAACAGCTTCTATCTCTTTTGGTCCCAATAAATAACCTGCTACATCCTCAGCCATGACTGTACAATGAATTCAAGTCTCTGAGCCAAAGACAGATGGACTGTGCCGTTAACAAGGGTAAGCCTCAGTTTCCTCACCTGCACAGACCCTTCAAAGCTCCCACATCTAATTTTGAGTATTATTTTTCTTAAAGAGAGTCTCCAAACTGACCAAGAGTCAGGCCCCCACAAAACCTGGACTGGGCCTCACCTCTGAATCACATTATCATTTTGTGGCTACAAGCGACAAATCTATGTTAACACACTTAACTCTACAACCTAAAATGGTTGTGCGTGCTCAGTCGCTTCAGTCAGGTCTGATTCTGTGACTCCGTAGACTGTAGCCTGCCAGGCTCCTCTGTCTACGGGATTTTCCCGGCAAGAATACTGGACTGGGTTGCCATGTCCTCCTCCAGGGGATCTTCCCGACCCAGGGATCGAACCCACGTCTCCTGCATTACAGGCGGAGTTTTTGCCGCTGAGCCACCAGGGAAGCTCCCTAAAATGGTTTAGAAGAAGAAATACTCAAGACTGAGAAAACCACATTATTACCAATTAGTATTAAAACACTGAGATTTCATATACATTAACATCTTTCTCTTACTTTCACCTATGATTGATATTTTATCTATCTGATGGTCAAATTAACAATGTACTTATAAGAGGAGTTGCCATTTGCTCGGTCATTTGGATGTTGTTTCAAGATCTGAAGTTTCTGTCTTCTTGGAAATGGAGATATTGGTAAAGATAAAAAGCAAAAATGTGAAAACAATGCAAACTGAAAACAAAATCACTACATGGAAGTTTTACAAGTGTCCCTGCTTTAGAACTAGATTCATGTGTACCATAAAATAGAACCATAAAAAGAAAAGGGGGCAAGGAATTTCCTGGTGGTCCAGTGGTCAGGACTTGGCACTTTCACAGCCAGCCACCTGGGTTCAATCCCTGGTGAGGGATCTAAGATTCCACATAGATACTTCAGGCTACACAGCCAAAAACAAGAGGGGGTGGATAATATCAGAACTATCATGAAGCTATCACTGTCATATACATGGTATGTGCTAAAAATAAGTGCTGACTTAGCACTTCTGGTTTCCTAAGCGCTACTCTATCACAATGGCCTAGTTTTTTTTAAAAAAAAGCATTAGAGTTATGAAATTATGCTCCTCTAGTAACATTTCCCCAGTTGGCACATTTAAGAGTTACATTCAACTTTTTTTTTTTTCATTTTTACATAAAAAGGGTAAAATTTACTTTAAAAACCTATATATATCACCAGTTAATCCAAGCAAGAAAAATAAGCACAGGGGAGAAAGCCACATAAGCATGAAATAAGAATTTACAAAGATGAAATTAGAAACTAGAGAAGCCCACACATAGAAACAAGAAGCCCTGAACCACAACTAAAGAAGCCCCTCTATGATGCAAATAGAGAAAGCCTACACGAAAACCCAACACAACCAAAAAAAGAGGAAAAAAAATAATATAAACAGAAAGTATAAAAGGAATAAGAAACAACTTTGCACAAAGTCCTGCTAAATTTAATAAAAAGCTGAGCAAAAGTGTTGGCTTTCTAACTAAAAAAAAAAAAAAATTTACTAAAACTGACACCAAGAGATGAATGCTCTAAAGAGAACCATTTGCACAAATGAAATAATGTGGGAGTCAAGAAACTTTATCAGTCCCAGACCCAAACTGTTTTACAAGGAATTCTACCAAACCTTTAAATCTGAGAAGAAAGGGGACAAGAGGAAAGAAGGGAAGGAGGGAGGAAAAGTAAGTTGGTAGGTCACACATTAACCTCAAGTATAAGGATCAACTGCAAAAAGTCCTAACTTCAATTTTGGCAGACAGTTTCTAGCACATCATGGTCAAGCAACGTTTAGTCCATAAACTCAAAGATGACTCAGATATTATGCTATTAATGTAATTTACCAAAATATGCTAAGGGGGGAAATGTATATTCATCACCAAACATGCTAAAAAAAAACATTAAAACTTCAACATTTGCTCTTGACTTACAAAACAAGCATCAAGAAGTGTTTACCATAAGACGGAAAACTAGATCAAGCCCAACCTGATGCTTACTGGAAAGACACTGCAGGGAGACCTGTAGATCAAGCCCAACCTGATGCTTACTGGGAAGACACTGGAGGGAGACCTGTAGATCAAGCCCAACCTGACGCTTACTGGGAAGACAGTGGAGGCCTGTCTCCAGTAGGAATGACAACTAACAGCACTGCTAAGTCAACACGGTACTAAAGCAGCAGCTAGAAAAATTAGACCAGGGAAAGAAATGAAGTATAAACTGAAAAAGAGGGACGTTGCTGGCAATCCAATGGTTAAGACTCCACACTCCCACTGCAGGGGGCATGGGTCTGATCGCCAGTCAGGGAACTAAAATCCAACATGTTGGGTGATGCAATCAAAAAAAAAAAAAAAAGAAAGAAAGAAAGAAAATAAACTGGAAAAGAAATAAAATACAGACTAAAGTTGAATAATAGGTGGCAAAACTATCACTATTTTACAATAAAATAACTGCATACCTGGGGGGAAAAACAAGGAAATATTAAAATCTACATATAGTAGAAAAATTTTTATTTGAGTATATCCTTCTGCCTTTACTAAAATCAAAAGCTTTCCAATATACAAACAACAACCAGTTAGAAGATATGATGGAAGAAGATGCTCCATTTATAATATCAGCTAGAATTATAAACTTAAGAGGAAATGGACACTATCTAAGGAAAATTTTCAAACATCTCTGGACGACACACACACACAAAAAAAACCTAAACAAATGGAAAGATGTAATATCCTTGGAGAGGAAGACTCAACACTGATAATTTCAAATCACCCTCAGGAAATTTATAAATTTAACACAATGCCAATAAAACAGATGTTGTATTTCCTCTTGATCACAGACAAGCTAAATCTCAAGATCATATGTAAAAAAGCAAGAATTATCAAGACAGTTTTCTGTAAGGAAAAGTGACCAGGACAGCAGTCTCTGCTGCTGCTGCTGCTAAGTTGCTTCAGTCGTGTCCAACTCTGCGCAACCCCATAGACGGCAGCCCACCAGGCTCCCCCGTCCCTGGGATTCTCCAGGCAAGAACACTGGAGTGGGTTGCCATTTCCTTCTCCAGTGGGTGAAAGTGAAAAGTGAAAGTGAAGTCGCTCAGTCATGTCCGACTCTTCACGACCCCATGGACTGCAGCCCACTAGGCTCCTCCATCCATGGGATTTTCCAGGCAAGAGTACTGGAGTTGGGTGCCACTTCCTTCTCCCTACCAGATACTAAAACAATCTGTTAATAAAATGTCAATAATTAAAGCAACATACCCGTGCAAGAGAAGACAAGTAAATCTTACAGAACACAAAGTTCAGAAATAGATCCAAAAATATACTAGAACATAGGAAACTATGAAGGATGCATTGAAAATCAGTTGGGTAGAGATNTTGGGTGCCACTTCCTTCTCCCTACCAGATACTAAAACAATCTGTTAATAAAATGTCAATAATTAAAGCAACATACCCGTGCAAGAGAAGACAAGTAAATCTTACAGAACACAAAGTTCAGAAATAGATCCAAAAATATACTAGAACATAGGAAACTATGAAGGATGCATTGAAAATCAGTTGGGTAGAGATGGCAACAGGGAGTTGGCAACATCTGGATAGTCATCTGGACAAACAGACCTGGATAAATGAATCAAAGATTTAAGTTTTTTTAAAGCCATAAAAGTAATCAAAGAAAACATTAGGTAATTCCCTTAGGACTTGGCAGAGGGAAAAATCTTTCTACTAAAAAACTCAAAATCCAGACGCTATAAAAAGAAAAACTGGTAAGTTTGACTACATAAAGATGAAAAATATTCATAAAGTAAGACACATGATAAGCAAAGGACAAACACAAACTGCAAACTGAAAGTAGTACTTTCATCTCCGCAGAGACAAAAGCTAACCACTTGATGCATGAGAAGATCCTAGATGTCAAGGTGAAACAGAAATCAAGAGAAATAGAAAAGTGGCCCCCAAAAAGAAAAATGACCAAAGATGGGAGTAGACAGTTCCCAGAAAAACAAGTACAAATGGCCCTTAAAAACACAAAACAAGTACCAAATCACACTCTCTATAAAGAAATGCAAATTAAGACTAAAGGGTTTCAGGACTTCCCTAGTGGTCTAGTGGCTAAGACTTCACCCTCCCAATGCAGGGGCCCTGGTTGGATCCCTGGTCAGGGAACTAGATCCCATCCTGGCCTGGCATTCAAGATCTTTCAGAAGTGAAATATCCAGTCTCGATTCTTTCCACCTCCAACTCATCTTCCCTCATCCTAGCTCCAGCCAGGCTAGGCCTCTAGTTCTTAGGCCCCTAATACCTCTTAGACTCTCCTACACTTCTGCCTTTGCTTACAATTTCTTCCACCTGATACTCTTTTTTCCCACAATCACTCAGAATTCGTCACATCAGCAGAACTCCATTTTCCCCTTTTCATTTTCCTTGAGCCCATAAACCACCAACCCCACTCATTATATGATGGAGGAGTTGTTTTAACTGATTATCTGCAAAGACAAGGGGAGGAAAGACTATGTTTCATCAAACTTACAAAATATCACTTATAAGTTTCTAAATCTAAATCAGTTCAGTAGTTCAGTTCAGTCACTCAGTCATGTCTGACTCTTTGTGACCCCATGGACTACAGCACACCAGGCCTCCCTGTCCTTCACCAACTCCCGGAGCTTGCTCAAATACACGTTAATCGAGTCAGTAATGCCATCCAACCATCTCATCCTCCATCATCCCCTTCTCTTCCTGCCTGCAATCTTTCCCAGCATCAGAGTCTTTTCCAATGAGTCAATTCTTCGCATCAGGTGTCCAAAGTATTAGAATTTCAACTTCAGCATTTAATCAGGCTTTTACTACAACTAAATCAGGCTTATACTAAAAGACACAATGGATGGATTGCCCTGTGAAGATGAGGATGGGGACTTCCCTGGCGGTTCAGCGGTTAAGAATCCTCTTGTCAATGCAGGGGACACAAGTTTGATCCCTGATCCGGGAATATCCCACATGCTGCAACTAAGCCCATGCGTTGCAACTAAGCCCACGTGCCATAACTAATAAGCCTGCATTCTAGAGCCCATGAGTCACAACTACTGAAGCTGATGTGCCTAGAGCCCGTGCTCCACAACAGAAGAAGCCACGGCAATCAGAAGCCCACGTACCGCAACTAGACAGTAGCCTCCTGTCATCGTCACAACTAGAGAAAGCTGACGCACAGCAACAAAGACCCAGCACAACCATAAATAAATAATAAATTTTTAAAGAAAGATGAGGGTGAAATGGCAAAGCAATGTCCTGCCTTTGAAAAAAAAAAAAAGAAAAGGATGTCAGCTCTGTTTGTTGATTACAAAATGCCTGTTTTTCTCTTGCACAGGTACTCTGAGACACAAGCTTCCCTACTAATTAGGAATCTTGGGCGCAGGCTTGTTCAGAGGGGCATCAGAGGCTAAGCTGAGAACTGCAGCCCTGGGATTTCACAATGCCTGCTGGCGTCACACATTTGATAACTGTTGCAAAGGGCCTTGTGGGTTGCCACTGACTGGCAAGAAAACTCACTGTGTGAACATGGGAGTCACTGAAAATGAGGAGATTCATTTATTCAGGTAAATCTGTGCAAATGCTGTGGCAGAAGCAGGAAGAGAAAGGAAGGGGAGTCAAGTCTGCATAAGACACTAACAGATACCAACCTAATAAACAAAAAGTTTACCAAACTTGGGGGAAAAAATCAACACCACCAAGCCTCTGCAAAGACTTGGAGTACTTTAGTCTACCAAGCGGGTGCACGCCATAAATCACACGTAGCCGACATCTGCACTGTCTATCTAATCTTAATCACCTTACTTTCTCCCTTTTAAGGGACGGTCTCTGGAATTCATTATCAGTTTCCACTTTGCTTAAACCAAGAGACCACTCTTACAAAGGAATATCTGAAATCACCATCTACAACCTTCTCCCTTAGAACTTGAAGAAAGGTGTCATTTGCTACGTATTTGCACTGTCTCCAAAGTACAGTAAGTCCCCTACATAACCTTCAACTTGCAAACTTTCAAACATGAACACGTGTTTGCAGGTCCATTCACATAAGTTAGTTCTACTTGAGGAGATATAGGACCCAAACATGAACAGTACAGGAAGAATACAGCAGGGCTTAGAATGCAATCCAGTGCCACCGGGTCATCCAGGAGCAGAAAAAAAAATAGCTACTACCCAGATGGGAAAAAAGTGGACACAGTGACAGATTTTATTTTCTGGGGCTCCAAAATCACTGCAGACGATAACCATAGCCACAAAATTAGAAGGTGCTTGCTCCTTGGAAGAAAAGCTATGATAAACCTAGACAGTGTATTAAAGAGCAGAGACATCATTTTGCCGACAAAGGTCCGTATAGTCAAAGCTATAGTTTTTCAAGTAGTCATATATGGATATGAGAGTTAGACCATAAAGAAGGCTGAATAGTGACAAAGATATCATCACTTAGTGATGTCTCCAGGGTCACAGGAAGATTAACATGGTCCTGGACTGGCCAAAAAGTTCATTTGGGTTTTTCTGTAACAGTGTATGGAAAAACCCAAATGAACTTTCTGCCAGCCCAACAGAACACATTTGTTTACCCTGTTATTTGGGATTAAGATAGAAGCAGAAGTTCTGCCGCAATAAATGTTCTATGTTCCTGATTTCCACATGGTTCATAGATCTATGATAGAGTAATTTGCCATTTTCATTGTGAGTAACTTTCTATGAGTGTCTCAGTTATCAAGACTAAAAGTACTAAGCCAGAAGTACTGGAAATGTACTTGCAGCCTCTTGAAAAACATGGATGAGAAAACCTACCATCACTTCCATCATTATATCCCTCAGTAGTTCAGAAACGTACAAAATAGCCAAAAATTATAAAATGGAAGGATTTTAGCCCCCGATATATAACCATGGAATGAATTATGTATTTATACCCATTTCAAGGCATCAATGGGGTAGAAGTAAGGACATTGTAATCAGTTGTCAATTGACACTACAGAGAAACCGACAGGCATACTTTCATTTTAACAACTAACATTTTAACATCTCAGTCAATACACTGTCGACTCATATTTTGACTGACACATATTGTTCATTGCTTTGGACATAACTAATCAGATTAAACAAGAAATTCCACAACACAAAAGTGTCCATAAAACTTCATCATCAAATGGACCATTAATTCAATTAAAATGTCAGTCTTAGGGTTTGGCATTTAGGTACAGTAGCTTTAATCACAATGCTGAATAGTCTGAAACGAGTCATTTCTTTAAAATTTCTGTTGATGTCTTGAGACTGAAATGTTATGAGTTTCCTAGGATATGACAAAGCCAACACCCAGGAGAGGAGTTTCCATTTGTGCAAGAGTCACCTCAACCTTCAAAGGGAGAATCAGAAGACGTTGACCAGACAAGCTGGTAAGGATGGCATGGATTAGGATAGGGAGTGGTGGCAAGGGGTTTTGAGTAGGAAAGACAAATTGAGATTCCTTTCCAGGCTGCCTTTGACTAGTGACGTGATCTGAAGCAAGTTACTCGAGCTTCTGCATCTACAGTTTTCTCATCCATAAAATAAGGATTAAGAAAATGTTGTTTAGTTCCTAAGTCGTGTCTGACTCTTTTGAGACCTCACGGACTGTAGACCACCAGGCTCTTCTGTCCATGGGATTATCCAAGCAAGAATACTAGAGTGGGTTGTCATTTCCTTCTCCAGGGGATCTTCCAGACCCAGGGATCTATCCCATGTCTTCTGCCTTGCAAGGTGAGTTCTTTTTACCACTGAACCACATGGGAAGCCCTAACAAGACATTGTCTTGACATAAACAATGTAAATAAAGTTTGCACAATGGAGTCAGTGTTTAACAAAGAGTGGTGATTATTATTATTATTGATAGGTTATCATCTATAAGACAGAAACAGAATGGAAAAGCTTTGGCGTTTTAATCAGGGTTTTCTCTGTGGTGTACGGTGCCCAGAAGGGGTGTGGTGGGTGGGGAGGCTGGTTTTAGGAATGCTTCTAAAATAACAAGCTACATTTTAAATTTGATGAGTCCCCAATGAGATGTCCACCCCTCCCAGCAGTAAAGAGAACTCTAAATAAACAGGAGATGTGCTCTTTTGAGCTGACTGTCTTATCATCTGATCCTACATTCTTTTCCCTCTCAAAGAATCCTTGAGTCTTTACATCCAGCTTTTTCAAATCTCATAATTCTGAAATGCAGATACCCTCTTCTAAACAACTGAGGGAATTGGGATGAAGGGAGTGAAATTAACAACAAGACTTCCAGAAGCTGAGGATTTGTTGTTCTTTAGTCACTAAATTGTTTCCATTTTCTGACCCCATGGACTATAGCCTGCCAGGGACTTCTGTCCATGGGATTTCCCAGGCAAGAATACTGGAATGGGTTGCCACTTCCTTCACCAGGAGATCATTCCAACCCAGGGAAGATCCCCTGTGTCAAACCTGTGTCTCCTGTATTGACAGATTCTTTACTACTGAGACACCCAGAAAATGCAGTCCAACTCTGTGATTCCATGGACTGCAGCCTGCCAGGCTCCTCTGTCCATGGGATTTCCCAGGCAAGGAAACTGGAATGGGTTGCCATTAGATTAAAAATCTGCTTACATTAGGTACTTTTTTTTTTTTTTATGGCTGATTCTTACTGATGTTTGACAGAAAACAAGAAAATTCTGTAAATCAATTATCCTCCATTTAAAAAATATTCTAAAAATAAATTTTAAAAAAACCTAATTTCACAGAAAACAGGGAGAGGGCACAGGGCAAGTCATCCACTTTGTTACAGGTATATGAAAAGGAAAACGATCCTGAAAAATAATATAGCATGTTTTATGGGCTAAAACATACTGGAAAAACTGGTTTCTTAGGCTAGGAGCCTTCCTCTCTGTGACATATGGCTCAAATTGCTCTTTTTCCACCCCTCCCTCACCAGGCAGTTAAGACCATTAGCCTGCTCTGACGTCCTGTCTTCTCTTTCCTGCCAGAACCACTCCATCCCGCTTACTCACTGCTGGCCAGAACTACATGCATAGTCATCTGCGTTCAGAGGTAAGAGAGTAAAGACTCCTCTAAAAGAGGAAGTCTATTTTCATCAGATGACGAGGTGAACTTTTTGAAGGTAGATTCCCTCCACTCGCCTCTCCCTCTCCTTGAAGAACCTGCCACCTCCTCTCCCACCATCCACTGACTCCGCTAACCCTGTGGTTTTCATGCCTTACCTCGCGTTCCATCTCCCCCCAAACCAGTCGCCACAAACTGCAGAAATCAAGTTCTGCTCCTTCGAGGGGCTACTGGTTAGAAAACTAAATAAATTATTTCAATGAGAGTGGGTACCAATAGATTAACATATTATTCACTAGAAGTGGAAGGCAGGGTGGGGGAGGAGAAAGGGAGGATTTTGCCCCCAGGGGACAGTGGGCAATATCTGGGCTGTCACATTAACCACGTGTTACTGTCACCTAGTGAGTAGAGACCCGGAACCATGTGCAGGACCGCTCCCTGTAACAAGGAATGATTCAGCTTCAGAGAGGGCAGAGCCTTCATCTGGGGCTTCCCTGATGGCTCAGTTGGTAAAGACTCTGCCCACAATGCAGGAGACCCAGGTTCGATTCCTGGGTCGGGAAGATCCCCTGGAGGAAGAAATGGCAACCCACTCTAGTATTCTTGCCTGGAGAATCCCATGGACGGAGGAGCCCGGTGGGCAGTAGTCCATGGGGTCACAACGAGTCGGACACAACTGAGCGACTGAACAACAACAAAATGTCAGTAGTACTCAGGTTGTGAAACTCAGCTCTGACTTAGTTACTAGCGCCTCTGTTCCACAGGTTTAAGTGTAAATTTTAGGCACAGGGCATACTGACGAGAGATGAACTGTGGAGCCTGAATCCATCAGTCACATCCCTGAGATAAGTTTGTTTTCTATTCACACGGAACTAGTTCCATTCATCAGACTACAGACTCTAGATGAAGGAGTATTGATATTAATAACCTATTTGATTGGTTTTCTTAACATTTATGTTTAAAATACAAGTTTAACCAAAATATACGAGTTCAACAAAGAAAAGAAACCCACTGGCCTATCTGCTTCAGTTACTTTTTAAAGAAAAAATTATAGGTATAGTTAAAGCCCACCTCTCCATCTGACCTTCCTTCTAGCTGATGTATCATTTCCATCAGTATCTTATTACTGATCGACATACATCTACATAAATATATAGTTTAAGGTACTTAAACTTATATCTGTTTAAGGTATTCAATTTTAAATGAATATTATTACACTGTACATTTATTTTCTCTCAACGTTGTTTGAGATTTGTCTATTTTGTTTTCTTCATGTAAATCCAGTTAATTCATTTTGATTGCTGTACAGTATAAATAAAGCAGCTTACATAATCTTCCCTCCTCAGGAGTAAGTGGGTCACCTCCACATTTCCACGTTTCTATGCACTCATAATATGCCTCCTAGCACATACATGCTGAGTTTGGATAGGTTCAATATCAAAGGAATTGAGGAGTTAACGGGTGATAAGGAGGTCTTCAACTTTGCCGCTGCTGCTAAGTCGCTTCAGTCATGTCCGACTCTGCGCAACCCCACAGATGGCAGCCCACCAGGCTCCCCTGTCCCTGGGATTCTCCAGGCAAGAACACTGGAGTNGGTTCAATATCAAAGGAATTGAGGAGTTAACGGGTGATAAGGAGGTCTTCAACTTTGCCGCTGCTGCTAAGTCGCTTCAGTCATGTCCGACTCTGCGCAACCCCACAGATGGCAGCCCACCAGGCTCCCCTGTCCCTGGGATTCTCCAGGCAAGAACACTGGAGTGGGTTGCCATTTGCCAAATTGCCCTCCAAAGTGTCACTAAACTAAGCGGTCATTATAGCTCCGCGGTAAAGAATCCCACGTGCCTTGTGGTAGGGCAAGAAGAAAAAAAAAATTGAGGTGAAATTCATCTAACATCAAACTCACTATTTTCAAGTGTCTAATTCAGTGGTATTTAACTCATTCACAGTGTGCAGCTGCCCCTCTATCTGGCTCCAGAACATTTTCATTCCCACCAAGGGAGACTTGAACCCGTGAAGCAGTCATTCCTTACCCCTCGACCCCACCCCCTGACTGTATTCTGTGCCCGTGGATTCATCTCTCCTGGTTGATTTATATAAATGGAATTACAGGGCTTCCCAGGTGGCTCAGTGGTAAAGAGTCCACCTGCCAGGCAGGAGACCCTGGGTTCAATCCCTGAGCCAGGAAGATCCCCTGGAGAAGGAAATGGCAACCCACTCCAGTATTCTTGCCTGGGAAATCCTATGGATAGAGGAGCCTGGTGGGTTACAGTCCACAGGGTCACACAGAGTTGGACACAACTGAGCCATGAAATAGCAACAACAACTAATAATAACAATAATGTTGTACTGGTATCAACATGGTTGGTCAGTTCTCACAAAAGAACTCCAAATGTGAATGAAATTAGTGGGAGACATTAGTCGGGCTGAATTCTCCTTGAACAGGTACATCAGAAGCTTCATCACGTTATTTTGTCCTCTGTGTACGTTTGGGAGAAGGGAGAGGTGGAGTTGGGGTGCTGAGGAGCAAGAGATGTAGGAGAGAAGAAAAATTTACCCCAGGAGCTTAATTCACGGTAAGCCATGTGACCCCAAATCCTTGCTGGAACAGAGCAAGGTGGAGGGCCAGAGGAGGCAAGTGTGTCTCCCCGCTGGTGATAATGCTGAGTCAGGCCAGCAACACGTATGAGGGAACACCAGCAGATGTGAGCCACAGCCTCTACGTGTACTGTTGGTGACTCACAGGTAAGGGCAACTGCAGGCCCTTAATTCCTGCCTGTCAACATTCAGTCTGTAATCATCACGGTGTCCTGGCACAAGGCAATTACAGTGGAATTTATCTTGAGTCATGAAAATGACATAATTAATGACATTCATTTCAGTGACAATCACAGTTACTGACTCATTCAAGTCTGACAGTCTAAATCCTGGAAATCAGATACCCAAAGAAAGAGGTGAGTGGCTTCTTATAATCCAAAGATCCCTACTATTTACAACAGAGTAAAATAAAAGTTGTTAAAAATCACATTCCAGGGTTCCAAGGAGATGCATTTGTCCTATGGCTAGAGCAGAGCTGACGCAAAGAAACCAAGATCTTTTCTTATTTTGCCTTCTAGCACATCAGCTCTCAGGGAAGAAAAACTAGGTTAGAGGGCAACTCTGTACTCTCCACTTAAGAGGAATGCTTCCTTTATAACAGAGTTACTAGAAGGGAGGAGAAAATTTACATTCACCACTCTGTTAACACTACCCCTAACCTAGAAGAGGAATGTACAATGATAGAGCTTAAGGAGCCTCTTCATGATTGTATTTAAAGCTCAATGGGTTTAAGACAGTGTTTTAATAAAAGTCATAGTAGAGTACAGTCAAGGACGGCAACGAAGTATTTAAGCACAAAGGTAACACTTCCCAAAGTTCAGCTTTCGATCAGCTTATTCAATAAAGGCACAGAAAAAACATCGGGGTGGCCAAAAAGTTCATTTGTGTTTTTCCATAAGCCGGTACAGAAAACCCGAAAGAAGTTTTGCGGCCAACCCAATACTGTACAAGAGGGGTTTAACTGGAGAGGGAGACTAGAAAAGTGTTTCCAAAAATGTGTTTCACCAAGTAAGAGCAGCAGAGAGAATTTTTAGATGCAGAAAATAAACATAACTCTCATCCCTGTTTAGCTCATCTCTTCCTCTCGGTTCCCCAAACCTTTCATCAGCACATCATCCGGACATCTCAAAATCATACCCGCACCCCTGGGGCTGTGGCCTGCCAGTGACCCTTGCCTAAACTCTGCCCGGCTCAACCCTGACTTGTGCTCTAGTTGGCTGCGGGACAGAGACAGGACATTCCGAAGGCAGGAGATTGCACCAGCCAGACACACAAGTGCTCAAGGTTTCATCACCCTCTGCCTCTGTCTGGGACTGTGCCACTACCTCCCGGCTGACTCCAAGCACCAGAATGTGTCCACAGGGGATACACCCTGCCACCAGGCGACCCAAGCAGGACATAAGTCAGGAGGAGAGGGGCATCCCAAGCACAGCTGTGGGATGAACAGAGATGAAAGCAGCACATGGCAGAGCCTACACGAGCTCTCACACCACCCTCTGCTTCTGCAGCTATTTTAGCATTTCTTACAGTGGGCTGTCGGATGCCCGTCTCCCCACAGGAACCGAACCACCTATGGATCCATTGCCAACCTCACTGGCAACAAATGCTTGGGCTCTGCAATAGTCAGCTCCCAAGTGCACAGGCTGAAAAGGAAGAGCAGCCACTCTGAAGGAAACAGGATAAATTTTGTAGACATCAAAAGTGTTTGATGACATCAAAAGAGTCAACAGATGACGCTCAACCATTGTGATGTGTATTTTCCCCTCCTGCTCACTCCCACTGTCTCCTGGAAGTACCCAGGAAAAGGCAAAGACCAAAGTCAGAAGAGAAAAGAGCGTGACAAAAATAAATAAATCCAAGTGGAAATATTCATTCCTCTTAGGCTGATAAAACTAAAACAGGGAGTTCCCTGGCGGCCCAGGGTTGAAAATCTGCCTTCCAACGCAGGGGACTCGGTTCAACTCCCTGGCCCAGGAACTAAGACCTCACACGCCTTGGGGCAACTAAGCCTGTGTGCCTCAACTAGTGAGGCCTAAGTGCAGCAACTAAGGCCTGACGCAGCCAAAAACAAATAACTTTTACAAAACTAAAACAATGCTGCAAACACCCTTACCTAGTGACTTTAATCCTCTTAACTACCAAATTGAAACACTTTGTGCTCTTTTAAATTCATGGCCCAAGATATGAGCCGCCACCTCCCCAATCTATAGGGTCCCAGAGAATTTCATTCAAGGTTAACAACAGCCCAAAGTCTCACCAAGTGCAACAAAAAATCAGCAATAAAGTTTCTTCTTTCCTTAAATCACAGGACACACATTTAAAGAGAACCCAGAAAAAAAAGTTAGTAGGTCGTTTAGTGCCGTTTAGTCGGTATCAGAGAGGGTATCTGGCAATAAAAAGAGGATCAAATATAGCTGGAAATAGCCAATCTTGGTAAAAATGTTATCGGTGCTAATCCTTTGGTGTTTACATTGACAACACAAAGCTCACTAGTAGCTTCAATCATTAGAACAAAGCAATCTAATCATACAAAAATGCACAGATATGTTCCTTCAAATTCTTTGTTTCCAAAATGTACTATAATTTCTACAATTCCTTAGACAAGCCTTCAGAAGACAAATTCCATGGAATTGAAGACAAATTCCATTCCATCTAGTGAAGTGTTGACATTTTGACCATGTTGAACCCTAAATCAGATGGGCACAATATTGTTTCTATACATTATTTTTGGAAAACACATACAGCCTAATTCTTTTAATTAAATCAAGGGTTTATTTCTTCCTAATTTCACTGCCACCGCTTCCACAGAATTCTACTCCCCTATGAACCCCGTGTCTTAAAAAATTCTTAAAATTCTTAACGCACATGAAAGGGGGTTTTGGGACAAAGGAAAAACACACGAACAGAAGAAGCAAGGACTGGTCAGCTCGGTTGATTTGGTAACTCACTTCTAACAAAAGTAAGGGAGTGTCTTTTCTACGGAATTATCTGAGCCTTTATTACTAGACACTATTAGTAGCATGTGGTGACCCAAGCTTATATTACAAGAGTGGTTTCTTTTTCATGAATTACTAATTCGTTTTTAGCAGGAAATAATATTTTAAGGAACATACTTTGAGAACCAAAGTTAGAATAAGGTGCTAATGAAATCTCAAACACAGGTTTAACTTAACCCCAGGTGGTCCAATTAGCCCCTCTTTTTTTTCTTAAGGCCATTTAAATACCATGGGCAACCACTTTTAAATGCATACCTTTAGCAGTACCCTGTAAGAACCCATAGATGAGCCAGCATGGTATGGCTACAGTGAAAAGTTATCCAGAACCCAGAAGGCTGCTATTTTGCATAAAGGACAGAATTATGAACAATCCAAGGCCCACAAAATGCACTATTTTGGGTATATTTCAAATTCAAGTTGGGTAGAAACATATCTACCCAATTTGGATATTTTAACCATCATAATGAAAAGGGAGACTTACCGACAGAAGCTGAGTTTTTAAGGACTGATTGCTTGGCAGCTCCTGTTTCAATTCGTAATGTGGCCCACTGTTCAAAAAACAAGAAGTTATGAATGTAAAATGTGTCACAGCCAGGACACAACATATTTAAACCATGCTTAAGTAACATGAAATTAATCATTAAGCCCTCACGCTATCTGAATTGAAGAGATACCCCACTGAATCTCTGATATAATAGCATTCCAAGTCCCAGTACTGTGCCCATCTGATTTAGGGTTCAACTCTTATATTAGTTACCAATAATTCCCAAATAAAAATGAGGAAAAGATCATGTTTACCTTATTAAAACTCTCACACACACCTGGTATCCAATAAATTATTCCTTGAAAAGGTCAGAAAGTATGAAGGACAAGAGCACAGACTACAGCATCAGCTCTGTCTGGGTGTAAAATTACTTAATTCCTCTCAGCCTTAACTTCCTCATCCGTTAAATGAGGATAATAGTTCCTATCCCATAAGGTTGCCATGAGGATTAAATGAGATTAATACATGTAAAGACATAAACACAGGACGCAAAGAATATTATTTTCATAACAAATTAGGCATTCAAAGATGAGACATTCTCAAAGGTGCCTAACTGCCTATATCAGACAGAAGCTTGCAGAAGGACTACTGCGAGACTTGGAAAGCTGGAAAGGAACCCATGAAATCACTGAGGAAACTGGTCATGACATATACACACTGCTTTACATAAAATAAATAACTAAGGAGGACCTACTGTATAGCACGGGGAACAGTACTCAATACTCTGTAAATGGCCTACTTTGGGAAAAGAATCTAAAAAAGGTGGGAAAAAAGAGATATATATATATGTATAACTGATTCACTATGCTATACATGTGAAACTAACACAACATTGTAAAGCAACTATACACCAATAAAAATTTTTAAAAACAACAAAGAAACAAAAGTTTAAAAAAAAAAATCTGCCCATGAGGTTGGTTACCTACTAAGATAAAGAAAATATTATGATTAAGAGGAACCAGTTTTGAGAGAATTTACGAACAGAAAAAATTAACTCCCAGAAATATAGCAAGGTGTGATTTGCTCTTTTCTTTTTTGTACTTTTTTTATATATTTCCCAAATCATCTACCATTAACATCACAGTTCAAGAGCAGCAAGTGAACTCTTTTGACAGCATTCCAGAAAACCCAGTGGCTACCATCTTCAGTTGAGAAAGGATCAATTAAAATATCATCTAGATGAATGCAATTCTAGAAGCTAACAGTGCCTGAGCTGACTTGGGGAGGCAGGAGAAGAGCAAAACAAGAAGTAAAGGTCACTGTAATAATTATAATTAAGAGTTCGGCACCTTTCAAGGAGCAAAAAAACAGGATTTATTAAGCACGTCAAGGCAAAAACCTCAGTTACTGAGACTTTCCTGGTCGTCCAGTGGTTAAGAGTTCGCCTTCCAGTGCAGGAGACTCGAGTTCAACCCCTGGTTGGGGAACTAGGAGCCCACGAGCTGCGGGGTAACTATGCCCGCCTGCCATAGCTAGAGAGCTCGAGCTCTCTGCGACTACCGAGTCCACAGGCAACAAGAGAATCCTGTGCACCTCAACAAAGACCCAGCACAATCCCCTTCCAAATTACAAACGAAAAACACACTTCAGTTATTGCAGGGCTTGAAGGGATTAAGCAGAAAGATAAAAGGGTTTGTTTATTTTTTTAATAAATCAGAAAATAAGTGCTAGAGAATAGATAACCTAAAACAAGTACATGAAGGTTAAGAAGTAGGGCATCACCTGACTGTATCAGGACCCCTGCACCACACCCCAAACAGCAAAGCAGGAACATGCCATTTGTGCCTAGAAAACAGCCTATAAATAGATGCCTAATCTTCCCAGCTTCAAGTGGCAAGTCGCAAATGATAACAGGCTCAAAGTCTTAATTTGGTTTTGTCCTTTTCTCCCCCTTGCTGATCCCAGTCAAGAATTCTCAAATTCTGGACTTTTATGCTCCCATCTTGTCTCAGTAGAGGTGAAGGTTTATTTCCGAGGGGTGTGTGTGTGTGTGTGTGTGTGTGTGTGTGCTTTGTGACCTCATAGACTGTATCCTGTCAAGCTCCTCTGTCCATGGGACTTCCCACGCAAGAATCCTAGAGTAGGTTGCCATGCCTTCCTCCAAGGTTCTTCCCAACCCAGATATCGAACCCACGTCTCCAACATCTCCTGCACTAAAGAATCAGGCAGATTCTTTACCGCTGAGATTCTTTACCGCTGAGCCACTGGGGAAAAGTTTTTCACTTTACAGTCTTGGTACCTATCACCGGTTGTGAAATAGACTAAAGATATGATTAAGATAAAATTTTGTAAATAAACATTCATCCTTATCTTGGAGCTCTTTTTTTTTTAATGTGGGCATGTGCTTTTGAGTATTATATAAGTGGGAATTATCTTAGACTAGGACAATCAGTTCATGCTGACAGAATGGAAAATAGCAATATCACATGGCTGTTATGAGCTGAACTGCACAAATTCATGTGTTAAAGCCCTAACCCCCAGTACCTCAAAATGTGGCTGTATTTGAAAACTGAGTCTTTAAAGAGGTGACTAAGTTAAAAAGAAGCCCTTAGGGTGAAGCCCTAATCCAGTATGACTGGTATCCTTATACAAACAGGGAGAACTAGGGACACATATGCACAAGACAGACCATCCAGGCCACTACCTACAAGATGGCACCATCTACAAGCCAAGGAGAGAGGCCTCAGAAGAAATCAAATCTGCTGACACCTTGATCTTGGACTTCTAGCTTCCAGAACTGTGAGGGAATAAATTTCCGTGGTTTAAGTGACCGAGTTGATGCGATTCTGCTATGGCAACAAACTAAAATGGGTACTCTGCTCCAGTACCATGATGGGCTCCAAAGAACCCCATGTCTGTCACCACCCGAGGTTTAGAACAAAGCCACTGTCCTAAAATGCTAGCTCCAAAGTCTGTCCTCCAAAACACAGTTACTGTGTTCAAGACGAGCATGTTTTTTGCTTTTTCTTTTAATGTTTATTTATTTATTTAGTGGTGTCTGGTCTTAGTTGTGGTACATGGAATCTAGTCCTCTGACCAGGGGTCAAACCTAGCCCCCTGCATTGGGAGCAAGCAGTCTTAGGCACTGGACCACCTGGGAAGTCCTGACAACTTTCAATCAAGTTGTCATTTCACTTAATTTCAAAATCCTCTTGAAAGAAAATAAGTAGCTGTCCACAATTCACAGTAAAGAAACGGGTAAGCCTAATTTTTCAAGCTTGGGTCAAAATTTGCAAAAACGTGACACTGTCAGCTAGACAATTCAACGTCCAGTTTCCACGCTAAAAAGACACGTAAGAATTAACTAAGGAGAGGGAAAGGAAAAAATGTACAAAATTGTAGCTCAGAGGGTAAAGTGTCTGCCTGCAATGCAAGACACCTGGGTTCGATCCCTGGGTTGGGAAGATCCCCTAGAGAAGCAAATAGCAACCAACTCCAGTACTCTTGCCTGGAAAATCCCATGGATGAAGAAACCTGGTAGGCTACAGTCCATGGGATCACAAAGAGTTGGATCCAACCGAGCAGCTTCACTTTCAAAAGGTTAGGCCTACTCAATGGCTGGCCATCAATTGTAGCAAAAGAAAACAGTCTCTTGGCAGAGTAAGAACTCAGGCTCTAGATTCAAGTCAAACGCTGATTCTGCCACTGACAGCTGTATGCCACTGTCCAGTCAACTCACCTCTCTGGAGCTTCTTTCTTCAGTCTACCAGTGGGAATAACACACCCTATCCCAGAGAGGTGTTGTGGAACGAAGTTAAGAAGCACAATGCTTTGGTAGTTTTCTTTTATTATGACTTAATGGCTCAGCAGGTGAAGAATCCGCCTGCAGTGCAAGAGATACAGGAGCCGATTGGATCCCTGGGTAGGAAAGATCCCCTGGAGGAGGGCATGGCAACCCACTCCACTATTCTTGGAAAATCCTATGGACAGAGGAGCCTGGGGTCACAAAGAGTCAGACACAACTGAGCAACTAAGCACACTCTGTCATTAACAGTCATCGCCTTTTAGGAGATTTACTGTATTTCCAACACCAGGGGTAATACCTGAGTGTTATAACAACAGAAGTGTTAACTATCTGAAAATTATTGACCCGCCTTTTTTAAAAGACAGAAAAATAACCAATGAATGGAGGAGATGGTAAGGGAAAGAATAGTAACTAAAATACAAGGCAGGAGTAGTCTGCTCTGAATATGTGTGCTGACCCATCAGATCTGAAGGTAGATAAATTCTTGGCTACATAGGAGCAAACACACACACACACACACACACACACACACACACAACCAGTGAGTGTTTCAATCCAAACTCCACCAAGATTTGAGCACCTAGTGTATATTAAGGGCTTTCATTCACTTTTCCTCATTCAATCTGCACAATAACTCTGTGAGCTATATTCCTAAATACACAGGAGGAAACTAACGTGGAGATGTTGAATGACCTGCCCAAGGTTACAATTCTGCCTGCCAGAAATTTGGAGGCAGCTGTTCACATGCCCAACTTATTCTTCAAAAGTTGAGGGGAAAATTAAGTCCATTAACATTTATTTTTATCTATCTATTGCCTGCAATATCTGGTTAGATTCAGCAATTTATGTATCACTCCCTTGTATCTTTTTCTCCATTAGTCCTATATTCTCTTTCCATTCTTTATTTCTCTCTAATTGTGAACTTCAGGCCAATGAATAACAGTTCTGAGGGCAACTAATAACAAGCATCATTAACCCTTCCTGGTTGAGAACAGCATAATTCAACCTTTAATCCATGCTCCTGTTTGATAAACATAAAAAACTCATATTCTCTTCCAGAGATCCAAATATATATTAATACACCCTACCAGGCAGACAGACTATGCATTCCTTCAGTCAGAAGTTTTACTTTTCATAGTTTGTACTCCTAAAACAACTTTCTCCAATCATAAAGTCATAATATTGACACATCTACTTCCTAAAGATTACCATATACCCCTAGAAAATCACTGGTTTAGAGGGACTTCTCTGGTGGTCCAATGGCTGACTCTGCGCTCCCAATAGAGGGGGCCTGGGAGTTTGCATGCCATGACTAAGCCCTGGCACAGCCAAATATATAAATAAATAAAAATAAAAACTACAAAACAAACAAACAAACAAAGTGAAGAAAAATCACTGCTTTAGAGAATCACTCACTCACTCTATGATAAGAATTCAAGCCCTGTTTTTCAAGTAGCTTGCCATATCAAGGACTTATGTATACACATAGTCAGCAGTGCAGACGGCAGCATTCAGCAGGTACTTAATAAATAATTCTTACCTGAACTGGAGAGCTAAGAAGAGTCCTCAGCTGGCTGAGTTATTTGACAACTAGTTGTTTTCATAGTCAGCTATTCTGAAGATTATCCCCTCACACTGCAACTTCCAGAATTTGAGTTTATGGTCACAAAAAAGCTACCCATTGTCAAGAAAACTTATCAAAGTAAACACACAATGTATAAAACTAAACAACCTTTTAAAATGGTATGTAAACTGTAACCAAGGAAACCTGAGAAATATCCAATTCTAATTAAAGCATCCAAAGAGGGATCTCCCTGGTGGTCCAGTGGCTAAGACTCCAAGCTTCCAGTGCAGGGGGCCCAGGTTCAATCCCTGGTTGGGGAACTATATCCCACACCCAGCAACTAAGAGTTCGAATGCCGAAACTATTAATAAAAGATCCCACATGCTGCAACAAAAACCAAAGATCTCACATGCCACAGCTAAGACCCCTCGCAGCCAAATAAATATTTTTTAAATTAATTAAATTAAATAAATATATTTTTTTAAAGAGTCCAAACAATATTCTTGGGGCTGTGTGCATACTCAGTCTCTACGTTCAACTCTTTGGGACCCCAAGAACTACATATATAGCCAGCCAGGCTCCTCTCTCCATGGAATTTTCCAGGCAAGAATACCGGAGTGGGTTACCATTTTCTACTCCAGGGGACCTTCCTAACCAAGGAATCGAACCCAAGCTCCTCAAGTCTCTTGCATTGGCAGACAGATTGTTTACCACAGGGCCACCTGGGAAACCACATATTCTTGGGACTGAGAAGTAAAAGAAAGAAACCACAGAGTCAGTTGAGAATATACTAAGGAATAATGAGTAACAGAAGGTCTGGACCTTGAAGTAGGGTATTTGTCCAAATATAAAAATGTTTTAATATTAAACAATCAGCACAATCTTTAAGGGCATTATTCCCATAGTTGGCAGAAAAACAATCCACTACACCAGCCTCTGCCTAACAAATGTCTTTCAAATACCAGATACAGTCCTGGGCTTCCCTGATGGCCCAGGGCCCTCAATTAGTTAATTGAGAACTCAAGTCTCAATTAATTTACAAGTAAATTAATTCTAAGCCTGTGCATTGCAACTACTGAACGGGCGCACAGTAGGGCCCTTACTCCACAATAAGAGAAACCTATGCTGCAACTGAAGAAGAGCCCACCTACTGCAACAAAGATCCAGCAGCTGCAAGAAAGACCCAACGCAAATATAGAAAAAGAAAACTGGCATTCCTGAGAGTTTTACTAACAAGGAGTAGATCTCTGAAATCCCTTCAAGTCTACATGGACAAAAATTAAAACTTGAGGCCCTGCCACACTAAAAGTCAGATCCTGGACTGGAGATATCTCTTCAAAGTGTAGAAGTTATTTGCCAAGCTAACAGCAACTAGAGGGCTTTCCTGGTGACTCAGTGGTATAAAGAATTCAAGAATTGTGTTCAATCCCTAGGTTGGGAAAATCACCTGGAGGAGAAAATAGCAACCCACTCCAGTATTCTTGCTTGAAAAAATCACATGGACAGAGGAGTTTGGCAGACTACAGTCTGCTGCTGCTGCTGTCACTTCAGTCACGTCCAACTCTGTGTGACCCCATAGATGGCAGCCCACCAGGCTCCACCATCCCTGGGATTCTCCAGGCAAGAACAGTGGAGTGGGTTGCCATTTCCTTCTCCAAGGCTACAGTCTATGAGGTCACAAAGAGTCAGATACTACTGAACATGCAAGCACTCACGCACGCTACAGGGACTAGCAGGCCAGTCTCCTTAACGTCTCTTTAGCTGTATCTGACTTACACAAGCATCAAGAGTCAGCACCTGGAAGACAGAGTGTGCGATTTACTNCTTCTCCAAGGCTACAGTCTATGAGGTCACAAAGAGTCAGATACTACTGAACATGCAAGCACTCACGCACGCTACAGGGACTAGCAGGCCAGTCTCCTTAACGTCTCTTTAGCTGTATCTGACTTACACAAGCATCAAGAGTCAGCACCTGGAAGACAGAGTGTGCGATTTACTCTATTCTCACTTGGAGTATCAATTCCAAAAGATACTACTATGTGGGAGAAAACTTTGGTCATTTCAGAGTTCTAAGAGTGAACACCAGCTGAAAATAATCATCTGCTACAGGGTGATGATCTAAGGCAAGAGGCAGCTAGGAAATTCACATCTCTAAATTTTGTGACCATGTGAAATTCACATCTCTAAAAATTTATTTGTGACCATGTAAAATTTACATCTCTAAAAATTTATCTGTGACCATGTCCAAAGTGTGACATCAACAAGGAAGGTTTGAGACTGAAATATCTCCCAAATAGAAACAACAGAACTTCTAAAACATGAGGACTGATGAATAGTCAAATATAACTTAAAGACTAGACAGAAAATCAACCATAAAGTGCAACAAAAATGTGAAATAAAACCGATAAGTAGGTAGAAGACATTTGCAGATTAGCTGGTGAGTGGGGAGAAGGCAATGACGCCCCACTCCAGTACTCTTGACTAGACAATCCCATGGACTGAGGAGCCTGGTGGGCAGCAGTCCATGGGGTCACTAAGAGTCGGAGACGACTGAGTGACTTGACTTTCACATTTCACTTTCATGCACTGAAGAAGGAAATGGCAACCACTCCAGCGTTCTCGCCTGGAGAATCCGAGGGACAGCGGAGCCTGGTGGGCTGCCGTCTATGGGGTCGCAGAGTTGGACACAACTGAAGCAGCTTAGCAGCAGCAGCAGCTGGTGGGTGATCAACAGGTAATCTCCAGGTAGAAGATAAAAGATTAGAAATGTGTATCTGAAAGCCACTCTCCTGGCTGAGGGAGAAGAGCAAATAAAGCCAAGCCATTGGCAGACGGAGAATAAGGGCAGAAAAATGAGAACCCATGTAAGAAGGTATTGTAAAGAATCCCCCTGCCAATGCAGGAGACACAGAAGACTCGGGTTTGATCCCTAGGTCGGAAAGATCCCCTGGAAGAGGAAACGGCAACCCACTCAATATCCTTGCCTGGGAAACCACACAGACAGAGGAGCCTGGCAGGCTACAGTCCATTGGGTCACAAAGAGTTGGACACCACTGAGCAGGCACGCAGGCACATTACAAGCTTCTGTAGCAGCTAGAGAAACAAGGCATGTAAGATCCTCAGGGTAGAACCCGTGTCTCCTGCAGTGGAAGCGTGTAGTCTTAACCACTGGACCACCAGGCAAGTCCCAATAATATTATTCTTTTAATAGCAGCAAACATTACAC
The DNA here is from genome assembly GCA_006410615.1 of Neotragus moschatus. Classification (NCBI taxonomy): domain Eukaryota; kingdom Metazoa; phylum Chordata; class Mammalia; order Artiodactyla; family Bovidae; genus Neotragus; species Neotragus moschatus. Next base: position 1,236,687 of record SJYA01001045.1, on the reverse strand, counting down.
AGCATCTAACATGTCCAGATACCAATCTGAAGTGCTTGACATATTTTAACTCATTCAACTCACTTAACAACCCTATGGAAGTAGTTCTTATTGTTACTACTATTTTATAGATAAGGAACATGAAGCATAAGAAGTAGGTGAGTTCCCTGTTGAGAAGCAGAGCTGGGATTTTGGTACCAAGTCAAAGCAAATCTGCACCCAGAGTCTGCACTATTAACATTTAGGCTACAGGCCCTCACTTCAGTTAGACTACTGTCTCCACTGCTTGATTCAAGCAAACCATTGAACTTCTCAGAGTTTCAGTGTCCTTACCTGTAAAGGAGGGATAACATTTGCTCTCCCTACATCTGATGAGAGTCCCCAGGGAACCCTCCATGACTTAATAAAACCCTGTATGAAGGGCAAGTTACCGTTGTTTCATCAGGGCCACTCCCATCTAACACCTTTCTTTGCAAAATTTGGAAAACAGGAGGGCAAGTAGAGCTGAAGTCAAAGAAAACATAGATTTTCAGTGACGTGTCAAGTGCCATTGGTTAGATTAAATTTCCATGACTCCTAAAATATAATCAGATTTCTTTCTACCATCCATTCTTATCTTGGGCATAAACTTGATGCCTTTCTAGACGGGAAACGTTAGTCCACAGAAGGACCTCTGAAACCTGAGGTTGTACAAACTAAGGAGAATGAGGTGGCGGCTGCCTTGCTTAAGGAATATAAAGAATTACCGGTGATAGAAAAGGCGGTCGCGTTGTTATTCAAGTGAAGTTAAGTCGCTCAGTCGTGTCCGATTCTGCAATCCCATGGACTGGAGCCTGGAGCCTGGTAGGCTCCAGTTCATGGAATTCACCAGGCAAGAATACTGGAGTGGGTTGCCATTTCCTTCTCCAGGGGATCTTCCCGACCCAGGGATCGAACCCATGTCTTCTCATTGCAGGCAGACGCTTTACCGTCTGAGTTATTAGGGAAGCGTTGTTATTGAGATGAGTAAAAATCATAATAACAGGGAGTGGGGGGGTCTTTCTACCTCCAACCACAGCAACAAGGTGGTCCAGTGGTCTCAGGATCCCTCCAACTCTGCGGGAGAAGCCGGGATACGGCCGAAGATAAACTAAAACGCACCCCCTTCCAGACCACTGACCTTACTCCTGGTCTCCTGGAGTCTCCTCGGCTCTCAGCTCTAACCTTGCTCCCCATCGCCCCCGGTTCCGCCCCGCCAAAGCCCTCCGAGGAGGGGGCGCAGCATCCCTCCACGGACTCACCTCTAAAGTTTTCACCAGGATCTTCATGTAGATCTCGGAGATGCCCAAAGACACCCCAAAGGCCGAAGGCAGGAGTATGAGGCCAAGCACCAGAGTCAGCCAGGTGTAAAGGATCTGCCCGGCCAGCTCCGCGCCATCCATGGCTCGGCGCACCCCGACGGGGGTCCACGGAGGAGGTCCGAGTGCGATGGCCGTCCCTGTCTCCAGGTAGTCCGAAGGCAACTCCGGGAGCAGCAGCGCGGAGCCCGGCTCCCAGGAGTCAACGCCGCCGCCTCCCGGCACTCACCTCTGCGGGAGAAAAAGAAGGAAAAAAAAAAAAAACTTTCAGAAGGACAGCAATTTCCTTCCTTCCTCTTCGGGCTCCTCCTCGCCGCGGCCGATTAACTCTCTCTGCGCCTGAGGCCCAGGCCCCCCGCCGAAGCCGTCGCCTGGAGCGCAGATCTGGGAGCGAGCGCGGAGACACGCGAGCGCGGCGGGGAACCGGCTCCACCCCGGGTCCGATTTCCGCTGGGTGGCGATTGCGACAACTCAAGCGGTGACTCACGGAGGCCCTCCGGGGCGAGGATCCCGAGGCGCACCGCACCGCACCGCCGCGGACCTGGCGCCGGGCCGAGGACTGCACCGCCGGCGGGCTGCGCGCGGACGCCGGGAGTCCCTATTTCTGCGCCCTGCCCTGGCCCCACCTCCTCCGCCACCCAACGGGGAGCCTCCAGGCGGGGTCCACGCGGAAAGCGCCGCAGCCTCCCAGGGCGGCCTCCCGCCTTCGCCGCGCCCCGCCCCCCAGCACGCTCAGCGGAGGTCCCTTTGGGAGCAGAATTTTCATCTGCAAAACGTTAGCCTTTTCTCATGCCCAGAATGGACTACCGATGGGTCTAGTACGCTTGAGAAGGTCCTATTTGGGTATAAAAAGACCTCTCGACTGGGCTTTCAAGGCGAGGGGGGGAGAGAAACGCCTCGGTTCCTCAGCTTCCAGGTCTCCCACACCTCCTTCTCCCCCCCGCCCCCCATCCCCTCCCTCCTCCGGAGAGACCTAGCTCATCTCCCGAGGGGAAAGCTTTTTCCGACTGCTCACCTCGCTCAGCCTCCGCGGCCCTGGCACAGAAATCCTTCCGCCCAGGGTCGCTCCCTTCTTGGGGCAAAATTCCAACCACAGCTCCCCTCTCCTCTCACCCCCCACTCAAGGCACGGAAGCCACAGAAGAACGCCGGGCCCGCGCTGGCTTCACCCCGCGGACGCGCGCTGCCAGGGAATTCAGTCCCAGCACCGCCGTCTGGCTGGCCCTCCTTCGAACAACCGTGGAGGGGTATTGACTTCACTGCGTTCAAGCCTTTTAGAAACCTGATCTGTTCTTAAGAATAAACCGAAGAAGGGATGTTGAGACTGTGTAGTAGAGAAAATCAGGCTCCCCGGGATTTACAGGTCGTCACTGAATGAGACCAAAAATCTCACAGCAGTCTCTTTCGGGTGTTATTTCAAGCTGGAAAAACGGGGAGGGCAAGAAAAAATGAATTCAGAGGGTTGATCGAAAATACTGCCAAGGAGGCTGATGGGGCCTAAGGTGTAGCGGAACCTAGGAGCGGAAGGAAGGAGAATCCCCCAGCGAAGAATGTAAATATTCGGCCTTTGCACCTCTCTCCCGGTGGGTATCACAACCCCCTACCCGCCTCCACCACCACACCACAAAGAAGGGGCGAAGAAATGTAACTGGGTCCTAAAATTCAGGTTATGAATAAAGAAGTTTCACGCGCTTGGCTTCTCAACATTAAACCACTGTTTGGTCTGCCATTTTAGGAAAACAAGAAAAACAATTGCCAAAATCCTTACAAAGTCCTTGCTGGAAACAAACACATATTTAATCCAAATCCTCAAAGATTATTTTGACTCAACACTATACATTCAAGCAAAACTCAAACGCTCCTTTTATTTCCTCAAAGGAAGATGACTGAGGAACCCTGAACGATTATACCGACGTTTACCTAAGAAGTCCCCGTGCAGGCAGCTTTGTTTAAGGATGGACTTTTTCTACCCATTGAGACCCCAAAGCTGAGCGCCCACAGTCTCCAACGATTTCTGTTGCTCATGACCAAATTTCATGAACTGGGTTTGCTTCTTTTGTTTTGGGGGGCTTTTGTTTTTTCAAGTAAGAAGTATTGTCCCACAACAGAATGGTAAAATGGCTATGATCTCGAGTGACCTCTGCCTGCAGCAGCTTGAAAAGGGGCTTAGGTTCCCTGCCAGAGATGGAGGCCATCCTCAATGACACCCTGGCTTCTCAGCTTTGCAGAAAATAATTTCCACAAAGAAGGCAAGTGGTGAAACAAATAAAGTGTTTGTTAGGAGCAAAAAAGTAATGTGGATTAACACACAAACAGGCTCAGAGAGTCACTGAGTTGTACCCTCCTGGCAGTTTTTACTGTTATGGGGCCTTTCTTCCCTGTTTCCTCTGGCCAATCATTTTGATTTGCCTGGTCCTGCACCCATGTGTGCAGGCTCATTCCTTAGCAAAAATGGAGTCTAGTGAAGAAGCTCCTGCGTAGTTGATTATCACTTACTGTGAGGTGACGCCCCCTCCCTTTTTGGCCATCAAGGAGCCTTTCTGCGCATGTGTGATCTGGGAGGTCTCTTCGACTTGGAGAATAAGGAATATGTGGTCTTCCATGTTTTATCTGGACAAGACCCAGCTTCCGCCATCGTTCTGTTTTTACAGAATTTCTGCTATTACAGAGTTTCTGTCCATAGCCTGGGGCTCATCTGTCTCCTGCCTCAGCAATAAAGTAGAATTTGAAGGGTTTTGACTCCAGCACATAAATTTGAACAATTCATTTAGTCTTCTTTGCTTCAGTTTTCTCATCAGTAAAATGGATTCTTTTTAGGGTCATATGTGATGATGAGTTTGAAATCATTTAGTAACAACAAAGCTCTATGTAAACATTGAAGGGGGCTTCAATGAGAGATATAAAAGATCATCTTTTTCTTGCCTGAAACACAAAACCAAGATAGGCTCACTTTTGCAGTGATGGGGGAGAGAGAGGGGAGACAAGACATAGCAAGGGGTCTCCATGCTTTCTTTCAGCCTTCTCACTTCACTCCTTTCCTTGCGCACCCTAAGGCTCTATCATTTAAACCTAGGAAGGATACTCCTTCCTGTGCTACACTTAAGACTCCCTTCTGTCTCAGGGCTGCCATAACAAATTACCACAAACATAGTGACTTGGGTGGTGGTTTAGTCACTAAGTCATGTCCAACTCTTGCCACTACATGGACTGTAGCCAACCCAGTTCCTCTGTCCATGGGGTTCTCCAGGCAAGAATACTGGAGTGGGTTGCCATTTCCTTTTTCAGGGGATCTTACCAACCAATCGCAGGCAGATTCTTTACTGACTGAGCCACCAAGGAAGCCCCCTAGTGACTAAACATAAATTTATTCTCTCGGTTCTAAAGGCCAGAAGTCTGAAATCAATGTGTCTGCAGAGCCAAGCTCCGTCCAAAGGCTCCAGGGGCAAATCATTCTTGCATCTTCCAGCTTCGTGGGTACTTCTCAGTGTTCCTTGGCTTGTGACAGCATACCTGCTGCCTCAGTCTTCAAATGGCCTTTTCTTCTCTTATAGAGACACCCATCACTCCGGATTTAAGGCTCACTCTAATGCAAGATGATTTCTTTTTAAAAAATATTTTATTTATTTATTTATTTGACTACTCTGGATCTTAGTTGCAGCACCCTGGATTTTCGATCTTCAGTTGCAGCACGTGGGATCTTTAGTTGCCACATATGAGATCTAGTTCCCTGATCAGTTACTGAACCTAGGCCTCCTGCTTTGAGAGCTCACAGTCAGCCACTGGACCACCAGGAAAGTCCCCAGAACAATTTCATCTTGAGATTCTTTACTTGATTATATTTAATCTGCAAAGAACTTTTTTTCCAAATGAGTTCATGTTCACAGGTTAGAATTTGGGCCTATCTTCTGGGAGGCTACAGTTCAACCCACCATTCCTACCATATCTATAAACCAGGGTTAATAACACCTACCTGGGCAGGTTATTGGAATTTGAGATAATCCATTTAAACTTTAGCTGATAGTAAATACTCAATAATGAGGTTGTTTAGGACAATCCTATTTTCACCTGTTGTTCTGCCATACATTTTTAATAACACTTCCTTTCACTCTCAAAAAAATGTCCTAGTTTGAGTGATAAATCCCATGGTTTCCTTACTCTTAAGTAATTTCTAAGATCCCTAAAATACTGAACTTTTTGATGAAACTGTCAAGTCCATGCATGACCCCTTGTCAACTCCTGAGGCCAAATGAAGTTGTATAGGAGAATGAAGAAAAGGGTTAGCCTCTAGTCCAGAGCTCCTCACACTTTCAAGTGGGTAGGTATCCCTGGGGCTCCTGAGAGTGAAGATTCTTCCTAGGGCTGGGATGGGGCCTGAGATTCTGCATTTGTAGGAGCTCCCAGGTTATGCTGATATTGTTGGTCAGACACACTTTGAGCAGCAAGCCCTTAGAGTGTGGACAAACGAGATTTTTATATTTAACTGATGGCAAAAGGTCATGGGGAAAAACAAACATACAGTTACCAAAGAGGAAAGGTGGGAGGAGGGATGAATTAGGAGTTTGGGATTAACAGACACACACTACTACACATAAAACATATAAACAACAAGGACCTACTGTATACCACAGCGAACTATATTCAATATCTCGTAATAACCTATGATGGAAATGAATCTGAAAAAGAGTACATATACACAAATATATGTATAACTGAACCACTTTGCTCTGTACCTGAAACTAACAGGACATTTTAAAATACTTATTCCCTTCAGTCGCTCAGTCGTGTCCAACTCTTTGCCACCCCATGAATCACACCATGCCAGGCCTCCCTGTCCATCACCAACTCCCAGAGTTTACCCAAACTCATGNGTCACATCCACAGCTGGATTTTGTTTTTGCTTGGGCTCCATCACTGATAGTTTCTGGAGTTATTTCTCCACTGATCTCCAGTAGCATATTGGGCATTTACCAACCTGGGGAGTTCCTCTTTCAGTATCCTATCATTTTGCCTTTTCATACTGTTCATGGGGTTCTCAAATAATACTAAATAAATAAACAGAACAGGAAAAGGCCGAGTGAGTCCAGGTAAGTCTCCAGGAGCCAATGCAGGAAGAACTGATTCTGAAAAACACCTTCTTATTTGAGGTTTTATTGTATTATCTGCGCCTTCTTCATATCCCTGCTTTGACAGCAATTGTGGGCAATTGTGAATAGAGTAATTTAGGCTAAAAAGCTTTGAACAAATGTCAATACAGTCATGAATAGATGCCTATGGCAAATAAGATATCATAGTTGAAGACAGATGGCAAATACTGATATAAGAGGAAGGAATCCACACTGGCAAAGGAGAAATCTGAGGGTGAAGGAGATTGCTACAGCATTTTATTTAACAGGTAAGTCTTGCGTTTCTTGCCTCAGTCTCTGTGTGAGACCTCTCTTTTCTCTAGTTTCACACTTTTCTTGGGCCTTCATCAGAACCCGCCTTGACATGCATGTCTGCTTCATCATCACACTGTCAACTGCTTAATTCCAGGAACCATATCGTTTCTCTGTGACTCCCTCCCATCATTCCACTCCTTCCACTGGCACATAATTTTACCACATGCCATACTATTGCCCAAAGCCAGCAGTTATCCCCTAATGGCCACATATTAAAGCGCAAACGTCTCAAATATCTTAGGCTAGATCTCAAAGGACTCCACTGATACTCCGGAGTGACATTTTAAGTCTCTAGGAGTTAGTGTCTTTTTAGAAATAGTGTCCAGTAGTCCCTGAAAATTCTGATTATTTCCCTTTCTTCAATGCACAGTCACCCTGATAAATGGCTCTAGGTCCTTTTGCAGAAGATTGGAAGACAGATCAACAGTATAAAACTTTGGCCGTCTTCAAGGTGACCCAGCCTTCCCTTCTTTCAAACGGTTCAAATTCTGTACATTAGCTAAAGTTTGGGAATCGATTGAGAGATTGTGACTGTTCTGTGATTCGAGTTAGACTTCTGTTTACTAACCTAGAGCTTTCCCACTTATACAACTGAGAGTTTAGTTGACTGTCCACCTATTTCATTTGATCAACTATTCAACACAACAGATTTCTTTGAGTCAGACCATGCTGATTACTACTTTGACTCTTCTTTCCATTACAATCATTATACTCCCTTTGTCTTTGGTGATTAAATGCAGCCACTTAGCACCTGCCTTCCTGAAGTCCCATTATCCCCAATGCCTATAGGGATCATAGTTGAATGGTAGCTGTTCCCTCTGTAAATTCTGACCTACAGAGGTGAGCAACCACAGAACTCTTCAAAGATGCTGGGGATCCTCCCACAAATTTATTTCTCAGAGTTGAGGTAAAAGGCACAGCTTTGGACCCTCCCAGGGTGAATGAGCAGGTCTTACATGATAAATGCACGCTAGCATTCCATCTCCCTAAGCCTCTAGACACTTTCTTTTATGGCATACTGAAGAAGTTCTAGCATTGAACTCATTCAGTGGAAACCACTGATGGATGCATGTGGATGCATGTTTCAGATAACAAATCAAGCTATTAGCATCCTTTCTAACCCCTTGAGCCAAAACCCATTCTAGAATTTCTGCTTAATGGATCATCTCAATAAATTCCACCTGACCCACCTTCTATTCCTTCCACCATGCTCTCACACCCTTAATATCCATTCCCACACATATCCCCTAGATTTCTGCCTATTAAAATTAGGAAAATCACATGGTTCTTTTGGAGTATAGTACACCTTCTCATGGAGATACCTCACACTTTGTACCTAGCCTCTGGCCTACCAGGACTTGAGTTTAGTTACAGGTCTAGAAGCAAAAAGTGATAGAGGCAGGTCCTGAGAAGGATCAGCAGTGTCTTGCAGGGCAGGTACTTAAGGGGAGGGCATTCATTAAGGTTTTCCAGGCAGAGGTAGAAAGCTGCTTCTACTGGCAAAAGAGACTCAGCAGAATTTTGGGCTTCAATGTCCCTAGCTTTGAGATCTGCCCATAGACATCCCCATGTGAATTTTCAGGATGATCTCTCTTCCCAAGCAATGCCCTTACTTTTGTGTCATTAGTTCAGCCTCTGAGACACGAGACTCTAGATTCTGTTTTCAGAAATGTTGGCTCCTAGCTTTAGGAGATAAGATTGTCCTTCCGGGCAGATATAGAAGCTTTCAGACCATTATGATGACTCACAACTTCATGATGAATTTGAAGCCCTCAACTAACCTTTTTCTCCTCCCTACCAAAGAAGGGCAATTAGGAGCAACTAGCCAATCTCATTATACAGTAAGTTCCCTACACACAAAGTTTCGAGCTTTCAAAGATGAGAAGCTGCTCCTGTATGCCAGTCATTGTACCACTGTACTTTTCAGGATACTTTACCATAGGATTTTAGATGCTCTCTTTATTTGTCTGTTTTTTATGTATTATCTGTGTGAAAAGTATTATAAACCTATGACAGCATACATGTATAGCTAATTGTGTTAGCTGGGTATCTAGGCTTTGTTGGACTTACAAATGTGCTTTCAGAATGGAACTTGCTCATACGTAGGGGACTTACTGTATTCCTCAGTTTGACTAAACATGGTCACCTAGAACCGTGGCCTTCTATTGACTAGAAGTATCCAATGGCCATATTTTGGATATCTCTTTACATATTACCAAGTAGACTAACAACGCCCTTTCTAGCATGGAAAAGAGAAACATTAGTGCCTGTAAGTCTAGTTAGATTAGAAAAGGGCTTCCCCGGTGGCTCAGTGGTAAAGAATCCGCCTGCATTGCAGGAGCTACAGAAAATGCAAGTTTGATCCCTGGGTCAGGAAGATCCCCTGGAGGAGGGCATGGTAACCTACTCCAGTATTCCTGCCTGGAGAATCCCATGGACAGAGGAACCTGGCAAGCTACAGTAGGATTGCTGAGAGTCAGACATGACTCAAGTGATTTAGCACGCACTTACAGATTAGAAAACCAACTCCAGAAAACTTATCCTTAATATTCTGTTCTTCTTAACCACTTTTGCTACCAAAATTAAATCAGAGAAACAGAATAGAAGGAGATTATATATGAAGAGATTTCCCGCAAATAATTGCTTGCTTGGTTATGGAAGCGGGCTAAGCAAGTATGAAACCCGTAGGACAAACTATAGGAAGGGCAGGCTGAAAATCTCAGGGGCAGGAAGCTGCAATCACAAGTGGAATTTCTCCTTTAGTGAAGCATCAGTTCTGCTTTTAACTTCTGGACTGATTGACTCGCGCCCACCCAGGTTACCTGGGATAATCTCCCCATGTCAACTATGGACTTTAATCCCTTATACAAAGCAGTGTCACAGCAGCAGCTAGATTTGTGTTTTACTGAGTCACTGAGGAGCCTGGCCAGGTGTGGATATGAAAAGACTCTCAATCCCATGGGTGAGAAAATCAGGATGAAAAAGGAAAATATTGTTGTTTAGTCACTAAGTTTTGCCCAACTCTTTTGCGGCCCCATGAGCTATAGCCCACCACACTGCTCTGTCCATGGGATTTCCCAGACAAAAATACTGGAGTAAGTTGCCATTTCATTCTCCAGGGGATCTTCCCAACCCAGGGAACTCACATTTCTTGCATTGCAGGTGGATTCTTTACCACTGAGCCACCAGGGAAGCACCATCCCACACCACCAAAGGAAAATAACCTCCAAGTATCACTATAAAAACAGCTGTGACGTCATACCCCTGAAAGGGCATCAGGGACCTCCAGGAGTCCCTGGGCTAACATTTATGAGCTACTTACCAACATAAAAGTGTTTCTCCAACAGAACCATGGTAGCACATGGAGGCACATCACTTACAGTGGAGCTGCCTAATACCTCATACTTCGTTTCATTTATTTGAAAGAAATTATGAAAGTGAAAGTGTTAATCACTCAGTTACATCTGATTCTTTGCGACCCCATGGACTGTAGCCAGCCAGGATCCTTTGTCCACGAAACTCTTCAGAAAGAATACTGGAATGAGTATCCATTCCATTCTTCAGGGGATCTTCCTGCAGGCAGTTTCTTTTACCATGTAAGCCACCAGGGAAGCCCTGAAGTAAATTAAATGATGAAAATAATGAAAAGAGGGAATTCCCTGGTGATCCAGTGGTTAGGACTCAGTGCTTTCACTGCTGGGGCCTAGGGTTCAATCCCCAGTCAGGAAACTANTTCCATTCTTCAGGGGATCTTCCTGCAGGCAGTTTCTTTTACCATGTAAGCCACCAGGGAAGCCCTGAAGTAAATTAAATGATGAAAATAATGAAAAGAGGGAATTCCCTGGTGATCCAGTGGTTAGGACTCAGTGCTTTCACTGCTGGGGCCTAGGGTTCAATCCCCAGTCAGGAAACTAAGATCTTGCAAGCTGCACAGCACAACCAAAAAAATTCTTTTTAATAAGCAAATCAAATTAAAAATAAAAAGAGCCAGAACTGAATGGTTGGTAGCATGTTGAGATGGAGAATATAAATCTGCTTTTCCTTCTGGAGGTATCAGTTCCTGGGAGGAACTGATCCTTCAAAGTGTGAGATTTCCTCCACTGAATATAATTCTGGTGTTTAATGGTTGAGGGCATATTTTCAAAAGCTTAGACCTGAAATTCACATCATTTACTTCCTCTATGCTCAGTCCAGGAAGCAATGAATCTATTTCATATCAAAGGGAAAATGGACATGGTGATGGAGTCTGTCTTCATGATGGAGAATTCCCAGGGAATTTTTCAAGAATAATTTTGACACACAGAACTTTTTCTTTATGGACAGGTGTAGAATCTAATTCTTGGATCAGGATGTGACTCCTTGGATTCTAATCTAGAGTCTGATTGGGAATCACTATCATAAAACATGATATCAAACTTGCTATATCAATTCTCCAAAGTTGTAGTATAAACTAGTGGTGAAAATTTTTCATCCCAAGGCATACTGTTATGATATAGTGATATACTCAATATACACTTGTGAAATTGAACAGAATGCCCTCAAAGGGCAAGAATACAGCTTCAAGGGTTATGTACATTGAGAGGGGAAAAATCTCTGATCAGGAAGTCCAGGCTCTCTTCCCAATCCATTTATTCACTGTTCAGTTCAGTTCAGTTCAGTCACTCAGTCGAGTCTGACTCTGCAACCCCATGAATCGCAGCACGCCAGGCCTCCCTGTCCATCACCATCTCCCGGAGTTCACTCAGACTCACGTCCATCAAGTCAGTGATGCCATCCAGCCATCTCATCCTCGGTCGTCCCCTTCTCCTCCTGGCCCCAATCCCCCCCAGCATCAGAGTCTTTTCCAATGAGTCAACTCTTCTCATGAGGTGGCCAAAGTACTGGAGTTTCAGCTTTAGCATCATTCCTTCCAAAGAAATCCCAGAGCTGATCTCCTTCAGAATGGACTGGTTGGATCTCCTTGCAATCCAAGGGGCTCTCAAGAGTCTTCTCCAACACCACAGTTCAAAAGCATCAATTCTTCCGCGCTCAGCTGTCTTCACAGTCCAACTCTCACATCCATACATGACCACAGGAAAAACCATAGCCCTGACTAGACGGACCTTAGTCGGCAAAGTAATGTCTCTGCTCTTGAATATACTATCTAGGTTGGGCATAACTTTTCTTCCAAGGAGTAAGTGTCTTTTAATGTCATGGCTGCAGTCACCATCTGTAAATCAGCAGTCAGAAACTAGAGGGCCTTCACGATGATCCACACATATTTTTTAGAAAATCTGAATTGATTGCCTGCATATTAAAATATTCACACTAAGATTAGAATTCTGGATTCTCTTAGACTCAGGCAGCACTGAGCGCCCATTCCTATAGGACACACCCTCTCCTGTGTACTCTGTGTTCAGCCCCTCATGGTCGTTCTTCATCACCATTGGTGTATTTTTTATAGTAGAATAGACATAACGGAGAAATGGCATGTACTCGGTACTTGAGTACTTATCAAAACTTTTCTTAACCCTAGTCTACTTCCTCATTTTCGTTACCTGCCCAGCTTCTTTCAGTAGATATTTAAATTTGAATATAGATATATTTCAGCTCGTCTTGGTTAGTCAGAATTTCTTCTACTAGGGATGCTACCCCTTACTACCAAAGTTTTAGATTTCATTATTCATTTTTTTTTATATTTCTTTTTTTTTTCTTTTCCCTTCTTTCTTCCATTCTTTCTCATTTTACTTTTTGTTAGAAAGATTAGAGAAAAAGTTTAATGACCAAGTGCCCTCTGTCTCCAGAAAAATAGTAAGACAGAAGACCTCATCATAGAGTTTGGCAACTCTGGGGAAGGGGAGGGAGGTGAGAACAAAGAAAAATACAAGTGGAAGTTACAAGAATGTTGGCAAAGGTTTCCATTAAGAAACAGCTCACTTATTAAGGGGAAGGTCTTATTCCTCAGGCAGTTGTAATCACTTTTATCCCCAGTAGCATCTGTAATCCATCAATCTTCCCAAAATATCTCTCCAAATTTGTAAGAATCATTACATTATTTTAATAACCACTAAACTTCTAACGGGTTTTTTAAATTGGCTTTATATTTCAATTTTCCTGGCACTAGCACCATTTTGCATTCTAGAGACAGTGGGTCAAGACCTCATGTCTGCACACCGTATCTACATGCTTACACATGTATGCATATACCTAGGTCTTGGTGGCTTGGTGATCTCAGGCATGGTTTATACTTCTGTAACAGTACAATCAGTCCCACTCTAAATCTATACTTGGTTGGAAAACCTGTCAGAGAGACTGATTTTCTGTCTCTATCATTAAAGGATTCACATTTCAGGGAAAATTTGTTAACAAATTTAAATTAAATATTTGAAAGACCAAGTGCAGCTCTGAATTATATATTTGAGGAAGTGATAATAAGTGGAAACTAGTATTTTAAATATTATTCAGGTTCATACTTTCCCTTCATTAAGACAGAATAAAAATAAGTAGATTAGTAGTTAAAGACAATAATCAATTTTATCCAGAATTAGTCTTGAAGTCTTCATTCTGCAAGTTCATAAATTAAACGCTTCTCAAATCAGGAAAGTTTCCTTTAATTAATGAATTGCTGCCACCACCCTGCAATATATAGTGCTAAAGTTCACTTCTGCATTTTGAGCAGACAGTAACTGCCTGCCAACAATAATTAAAAAGAAAACGACCTGCTGACTAATTAAAAATTTCAATGCACTCTGACCTCTGTTAAAACTAAAATCTATTCAAGTACCATGATGGCTGTTATAACACAGTCTGATCATTATACAGTGCTTCACCCATTACTCTTGATTTGTCCCCTACTGGTATCTGCTCGCTATAGTCCTGCAGAAAAACATCCATCCCCCTGATCAAGCCAAAGTTTAGTTGAGCAGAGCTTGAAAGAGAGAACAGTACCAAGCACCTTCTGGTTGATTTTTTAGCTTCAATTATTTCTGGAATTCTTGTTGTTATTTTAACAAACAAAAACGCTTTTGTTTTACTTACCTTTAAGTCCATCATATATTTTCTTCTTGTTAGAAGTCTAACAACACATTGGGCGGAACCTCAACATAAACACAAAGATAACTGGTAACCCAACCTTGTCCATGTGTTAGTCAACAGTCAGGTAGAGACCATCATCTCCCCAGTGCTTCTCAAATTGGAGTCCCTGAAACCCACAGGGAACATAGACGTATTCTTGGGGGTCCATAAATCCTCTGTGAGTAAGCAGTGGTCATCCACTCTTCTATTTAATATTTCTTAAGTTAGCATAAACAAACATGCTGGTGATCTGAGAATTCTCTGGTTTGAGCAGCCCGAGAAGATGGTGATATGACTCTGAATCTGATGAACTTAAAGCCAGAGAAAGTATATTTTGGAACCAGGGAAAACCCAGCCTATGAATCTGTCTCTAAAGACCTTAAAAAGCAGATGGTTCACCTATATATGTGTGTTGAATGAATTAAAGAGAACATCATGAAATGGAGCAGGACCCTGTGGTCCTTACCCTCTACCATCTCTTCTGCCTGTCTTTTGTCAGTGAAAAGCTTTAGTCAAAGAATAAGTTTAATCAGAGAAATTAGAAATGCTGAAACAAAGGAAAACAGCCAAAGGAGACTAAACAATAATAATGTTGTCATTAAGCAACATTAAGTCAAGGACCTTTAGTTCCCTCTTAAGGGTTGTAGAGAATATTCTGAGCTATATCCTATGAGCTGTCTTACAGGTACTAAAACATCAGGTGGAGAAGTTAACTACATGATGACCAGACGGTCCTCAGGACACGAGCCGCCCCAATTCTGAGAACTGGCCTCAGAGAAGCAGGAACAAATGGACCCTGGAACTGAAGATTAACTGAACCTAACATGATCAAGATAACACTGGTCAGACCAGTTTGAAGATGACTGTTAGAGATGACTGTGCTATTTCTGCATGTAGCAAACGCCCGCCCCCCAATACCACCGCTGCCACTCTGTCTATAAAAGCTCTCACCCGCTGCTTGTCAGCAGGGTAGGGGAGTCAGCCTTCCTTCAGACAGGTGTCTGCCACCCTCCCCCTCCAGTTGCCAGCATCCGAAATAAAAAAAAAAGCTTTCCACCGACCTGGCCTGTTTATTGGCTTTTGCANATTCCTATAGGACACACCCTCTCCTGTGTACTCTGTGTTCAGCCCCTCATGGTCGTTCTTCATCACCATTGGTGTATTTTTTATAGTAGAATAGACATAACGGAGAAATGGCATGTACTCGGTACTTGAGTACTTATCAAAACTTTTCTTAACCCTAGTCTACTTCCTCATTTTCGTTACCTGCCCAGCTTCTTTCAGTAGATATTTAAATTTGAATATAGATATATTTCAGCTCGTCTTGGTTAGTCAGAATTTCTTCTACTAGGGATGCTACCCCTTACTACCAAAGTTTTAGATTTCATTATTCATTTTTTTTTATATTTCTTTTTTTTTTCTTTTCCCTTCTTTCTTCCATTCTTTCTCATTTTACTTTTTGTTAGAAAGATTAGAGAAAAAGTTTAATGACCAAGTGCCCTCTGTCTCCAGAAAAATAGTAAGACAGAAGACCTCATCATAGAGTTTGGCAACTCTGGGGAAGGGGAGGGAGGTGAGAACAAAGAAAAATACAAGTGGAAGTTACAAGAATGTTGGCAAAGGTTTCCATTAAGAAACAGCTCACTTATTAAGGGGAAGGTCTTATTCCTCAGGCAGTTGTAATCACTTTTATCCCCAGTAGCATCTGTAATCCATCAATCTTCCCAAAATATCTCTCCAAATTTGTAAGAATCATTACATTATTTTAATAACCACTAAACTTCTAACGGGTTTTTTAAATTGGCTTTATATTTCAATTTTCCTGGCACTAGCACCATTTTGCATTCTAGAGACAGTGGGTCAAGACCTCATGTCTGCACACCGTATCTACATGCTTACACATGTATGCATATACCTAGGTCTTGGTGGCTTGGTGATCTCAGGCATGGTTTATACTTCTGTAACAGTACAATCAGTCCCACTCTAAATCTATACTTGGTTGGAAAACCTGTCAGAGAGACTGATTTTCTGTCTCTATCATTAAAGGATTCACATTTCAGGGAAAATTTGTTAACAAATTTAAATTAAATATTTGAAAGACCAAGTGCAGCTCTGAATTATATATTTGAGGAAGTGATAATAAGTGGAAACTAGTATTTTAAATATTATTCAGGTTCATACTTTCCCTTCATTAAGACAGAATAAAAATAAGTAGATTAGTAGTTAAAGACAATAATCAATTTTATCCAGAATTAGTCTTGAAGTCTTCATTCTGCAAGTTCATAAATTAAACGCTTCTCAAATCAGGAAAGTTTCCTTTAATTAATGAATTGCTGCCACCACCCTGCAATATATAGTGCTAAAGTTCACTTCTGCATTTTGAGCAGACAGTAACTGCCTGCCAACAATAATTAAAAAGAAAACGACCTGCTGACTAATTAAAAATTTCAATGCACTCTGACCTCTGTTAAAACTAAAATCTATTCAAGTACCATGATGGCTGTTATAACACAGTCTGATCATTATACAGTGCTTCACCCATTACTCTTGATTTGTCCCCTACTGGTATCTGCTCGCTATAGTCCTGCAGAAAAACATCCATCCCCCTGATCAAGCCAAAGTTTAGTTGAGCAGAGCTTGAAAGAGAGAACAGTACCAAGCACCTTCTGGTTGATTTTTTAGCTTCAATTATTTCTGGAATTCTTGTTGTTATTTTAACAAACAAAAACGCTTTTGTTTTACTTACCTTTAAGTCCATCATATATTTTCTTCTTGTTAGAAGTCTAACAACACATTGGGCGGAACCTCAACATAAACACAAAGATAACTGGTAACCCAACCTTGTCCATGTGTTAGTCAACAGTCAGGTAGAGACCATCATCTCCCCAGTGCTTCTCAAATTGGAGTCCCTGAAACCCACAGGGAACATAGACGTATTCTTGGGGGTCCATAAATCCTCTGTGAGTAAGCAGTGGTCATCCACTCTTCTATTTAATATTTCTTAAGTTAGCATAAACAAACATGCTGGTGATCTGAGAATTCTCTGGTTTGAGCAGCCCGAGAAGATGGTGATATGACTCTGAATCTGATGAACTTAAAGCCAGAGAAAGTATATTTTGGAACCAGGGAAAACCCAGCCTATGAATCTGTCTCTAAAGACCTTAAAAAGCAGATGGTTCACCTATATATGTGTGTTGAATGAATTAAAGAGAACATCATGAAATGGAGCAGGACCCTGTGGTCCTTACCCTCTACCATCTCTTCTGCCTGTCTTTTGTCAGTGAAAAGCTTTAGTCAAAGAATAAGTTTAATCAGAGAAATTAGAAATGCTGAAACAAAGGAAAACAGCCAAAGGAGACTAAACAATAATAATGTTGTCATTAAGCAACATTAAGTCAAGGACCTTTAGTTCCCTCTTAAGGGTTGTAGAGAATATTCTGAGCTATATCCTATGAGCTGTCTTACAGGTACTAAAACATCAGGTGGAGAAGTTAACTACATGATGACCAGACGGTCCTCAGGACACGAGCCGCCCCAATTCTGAGAACTGGCCTCAGAGAAGCAGGAACAAATGGACCCTGGAACTGAAGATTAACTGAACCTAACATGATCAAGATAACACTGGTCAGACCAGTTTGAAGATGACTGTTAGAGATGACTGTGCTATTTCTGCATGTAGCAAACGCCCGCCCCCCAATACCACCGCTGCCACTCTGTCTATAAAAGCTCTCACCCGCTGCTTGTCAGCAGGGTAGGGGAGTCAGCCTTCCTTCAGACAGGTGTCTGCCACCCTCCCCCTCCAGTTGCCAGCATCCGAAATAAAAAAAAAAGCTTTCCACCGACCTGGCCTGTTTATTGGCTTTTGCACAGTAAGCAACCGGACCCCACAAACTCTTTTACTAACAATCAGCTTGCTTACTGTTGACTGAAGCTTCAGCCTCCTAGATTTTCCTCTTGACCTGCCTTTACAAAAGTGTATCCAGAGGGTATTTTCTCCATGACTCCTATTTGGAAAATACCATGTTTTTCCATGAAAATACCATGACTAGAGAAAATACCAGTCTCCCTAGCCCTCCTCAAGTCAAAACCACACCAATGATTCCACAGAGGAGATTTTGCAAGAGTGTCTAGGAACGCGCTACCCTGGGGAGTAAGGTTCCTCCTTAGGACTCCAATGGGGTTAGAGAGGATGAGACAGAATATCCAAATGTGGGAGCCACTACCACCTTAGCGCTGATCATCTCTTTTTGAGATAGCTAAAATGACCACTCCAGGGTTAATGCCTGGAGAATCCCAGGGACGGGGGAGCCTGGTGGGCTGCCGTCTGTGGGGTAATCGCACAGAGTTGGACATGACTGAAGCAGCTTAGCAGCAAAATGACCCTTGGTTTTAAAATCAAAAGCTTGATTTGGTCAGGCTTTTGTGGCCAGTTCATAACAATCGAATTCACAGGAGACTGAGCTGTGACTCAGAATGCCAAAGGCCATGTAAGGTCTTGTGTGTATTTTTCTAGTAGACAGAACATCTTCAAAATACAGTGCCTCTTCCTTCACTGTGTCAAAGAGATAGAAGGCCAAACTCACAAGCAAAAGAAATGAGAGCCGTAGAGTGTAGAAGGTTTTCTCATCCAGGGCCAAGAGAAACCTGGAGTAGAATCGCTGCCGTGGGGCTGAAAGATGAGTGACCCCCACCCATTCCCTCCTCTGGTCAAGCTACACAACGACACCCAAGGCAGCCTCTCTGGTTTCTTTCCTTCTCCTGGTTCCACGTGGACTCCCTGCCTTCTTTATTTAAACAGGTTTCTTAATAGTCAGTGAGGTCACAGGTTCCTTTCATGTTAGTCATTTTCTAGTCGTTCTTCTAGGAAATTTATTCTAGTCACCTTCATGGACATTCCTCACATCTCTTTGGTGACACATTGACCAGTTTTGTTTTGTTTTTTCTTCCTGATGTATTTTTTTTCCCTCCATTACCAATGACTCTGCATAGTTTCATTCATCCCCTCAAAGCATTTTTGGGGGAAAAAAATGAGAATAAGTACTCAAGAAAAAAAAAGGAAAAAAGGCTAGCAAAGAAATTTATACATGCACATTATTTTCATTCTCAAAGGATGTTCTTTTTTTATTTTTTTATTAATTAAAATTTTTTATCTCAGGTGTACATGAGTTTCCAATCTTGCAAAGGATGTTCTTATTTCTGAGTTCTGATAATCTGAGGATGTCCTACTCTATAGTCTACACAGTGACTTTTAAAATAATCTCCTAATGAAAAAGTCCATTCATTCAATAACAAACATGGAGATATTTCTATGTATATGCCAGATATTATGATTAATTTTGGAAATTTAAAGAAGAGTAAAATGATCCACCACATGCAAAGAAATTAGCTAAGGAGGCCCATAAATACAGAATAACACAGAAAGAATCCCCTTTGGCCCCTCCCAATCCATTTTCCACTTGGCTATTGGAGCAGTCATTTTGAAAGCAAGCATCAGCATATTTGGGGTTACGTAGTCGTAGAGTCATGTGTACAATATCAACATTCCAGTATAGATTGGGTTGTGCCAAGTTCAATCCTGTTCCTCGTTACTCTCTCTTCCAGCATAAAGTGAAAACTCTGACTCCTCTACCCTGGGGCAAAAGCTCTGGATCTCCTGCAAGCAATTCTTGAATAAGCCCACACCCATCTCCCCAAGGTAAGCCCCCTTTGCTATAACTGTGAACTCTAGGTATAAATAAAATAAAAAATATTTCTCACCACCGAAGCAAAAGAGCCTCAGTATGCAGATTCACTTATCTACATCTACTTAGAGTCCAAGTACTGATTAAAACTTATGTCTAAAACATCTGTATCCCTTGGGAGGGGAGTTTGGGGAAGAAGGGATACATGTATACGTATGGGTGGGTGAGTCCCTTCACTGTTCATCTGAAACCATCGCAATATTGTTTGTTAATCGGCTCTAACCCAATACAAAATAAAAATTTACATGCTTGTTTTTCTTTCAGTTTTCTTCTTTCAACAAAGGGTAACTACTTGTTTAAAATTTGTATAATCAAAGGGTTCATTCAGGTGATTTTCCAAAATAAAGAGACTCATCTCAGATGAGTCAAAATAAGTTTCTGAAATACATATTTGTTTTCTCTCTCAGTTCACATAATCTTTTCCCTAAGTTTTGGTCAGGGCTTCTACCTCTGATATTTGCCTGGGCACTGGTTCTTTCCCTGATCCCTTTCCTCCCTTCTAGATCCTTGAGAGGATTTTTCCTAATCCCAGTACTAGGGGGAGTAGATACCTTAGTTATCCTTGCTTCTAGCTTTCTATATTTTTCCTACAAAGTGTTGATCAGAATTGTAATTATGTCATCACATAGGAGATTATGTCTTTGATGTCTCTGTCTCCAAATAGATTATAAATTCCATTAGAGCAGACACTGTTTTATTATTCAGTGAACTTCAGTAGTTAACATGGTGTGTGTGCTTAGTTATGTTCAACTCTTTGCAGCCCTTTGGACTGTAGCCTGCCAGGCTCTTCTGTCCATGGAATTTTTCAGGCAAGAATACTGGAAGTGAGCATGGTACCTGACTTAAAGCAGGTATCAATAAGACTGAGGGCTTCCCAGGGGCGCCGGTGGTAAAGAATCTGCTTGCCGATGCAGAAGATGCAGGAGACGGGGGTTCAGTCTCTGGGTTGGGAAGAACCCCTGAAGAGGCAGTGGCAACCCCCTCCAGTGTTCTTGGCTGGAGAATCCCATGGACAGAGGAGCCTGGTGGGCTACAGTCCATGGGGCTGCAGAGAGTCAGACACAACTGAGTGAGTACATGTGCACAGACACACACACACACACACACACACACACACTCTCTCTCTCTCTCTCTCTCTCTCTCTCTCAATAAGAGTGAATTCATGAATACAAGGAAAGTATAAATATAAGGCAAGATTCTTGCCCTCCAAGAACTTAGACTCTTACAGGAAAGAAAAAAACAACAATAAGAAACACCTAACTAGCCCAACAGTCAATAATTAAGTACCAAAGTATTTATTCCCACATATATTAATTTAGTGTCAACTTTGATCTAGACCTATTTTAGAGATTAAAAATAAAGTGGGGTTAAGAAGAGAGATACATAATCTCTATTTGTAGGATGCTTACATTTTAGCAAAGTGATTGATATTGATTAAAAAGTTCTAGAAGAACAAAAACAGCTTTCTGACTTCCTTGCTAGTCCAATGGTTAAGGCTCCACACACCCATGCCAGGAGGCACAGGTTCGATTCCTAGTCAGGGAACTAAGATTCTGCATGCCAAAAATAAAAATAAAAAATAAATAAAAATAACTTTCTACAATGGAAAGAGTCAAGGAGAACACAGAACTCCAATAGGTGGGATACAAAGTGTAGACAAGAGAGAAAACACAAAAGGGATTGCTATGGACTTAATGCTTGCATGCCCCAGCCAGTTCATATTTTTAGTCCTAACCCCCAGGTGATGGCATTAAGAGGTGGGGCCTTTGGGAGTTGATTGAGTCAGGAAAGCAGAGCCCTCAAGACTGAGATTAGAGCTCTTACAAGAGGGACCCCACAAAGCCAGCTCATCTCTTGTGCCATGTGAGGTTACAGTGACAAGAACTCATCAGACACCAGATCTGTTGGTACTATGATCTTGAACTTCCCAGCCTCTAGAACTGTGAGAAATAAAGGTTTATTGTCCATAAACTACCTAGTGATTGTATTTTTGCCATAGCAGCCTGAACAGACTGAAGCAGGGATATAAGAAAATAAAATTTTATAGAGAAAGAGCATGATCTTGGCAGAGACTGGAGGAAAGATTGTGCTTTAGGGCAGCAGGAGATGAGGTGGCTTACACAGGGAGGCTTTTTAACAGCAGAGTAATCTTCTGCTTTAGGAAGTGTATTAATGTGCGAGGACTGCCTTAAGAAATGACCTCAAACCAGTTGGCTTAAATAACAGAAACTCTCTGTCTGGAGGCTAAAAGTCCAGACTCAGCAGGGCAGGGCTGGCTCCTTCTGAGAGTCAGGAGGGAAAGCCTGTCTGTGCCTCTCTCCTAGCTTCTGGCGCTTTGCCTGCAACCTGCTTCTCTGGCTTGTGTTTGTATCCTGTTCCTCCTTCAGGGCTACATAGCATTGTACTCGTGTGTGTATGTCTGTTCACGTGGCATTCTTTTGTCAAGAACACCAGGCATACCAAAGTAGGATTCCACCCCCTGAGGTAACTTCAGTTTCCTCAACTCTAAAATGTGGGTAATAAAAGCACTTATCTGAGATGTCTCCAGTGGGTCAGTGGCTAAGACACCACACTCCAAATGTGGGGGGGCCCTGAGTTCAATTCCTGGTCAGGGAACTAGATCCTGCATGCCCCAACTAAGACCCTGCACAGCCAGATAAATAAATATATATATTTTAAAGAGTACTCTTTAAAAAATAAAAATAAGTCACATATAATCTTCTGTAAAGCAGTGGTTTACAAACTTGAGGACAATCAGAACGACCTCTTCAAAACTGCCCCTGCCTGGGCCTCATCTCTGATGGTTTCAATTCATTAGCTCTGTCCTGAGGCCTAGGAACCAATTTCTAAAATATGCTCAAGGGATGCAGGGAGTCTCGGGGGACAGGAATAGTAAAAAGACTCTGGACTACTTATGTACATGGTTAAATTTCTATCAAATGATGTATTCATTACTTAAAATAATAAGCAAAATCTAAATGAAATAAATCTAAATCTTAGGTGATCCTTAAGCGATTTGAGAACCACCAATGTGGGAGCTTCTCAACAGTATGCCTCACAGGTAAGTGCCTCAAAACATTTGCTGTGATCATGAATTAAATACTGTATTTTGTGAATTCACGTTTATAAAAGCAAACCTTTCCCTTCGTTTACTTCCACTTCATGTCTTCATCAGTTCTGATGTATCTGAAGTATGAAATAGTTTCCCAGGAATGAAATCCCAGGTGACAACACTGCATCTCTAGGGGAAAAGGACTTGGTTGACTAAAAAACCTTTGAGAACTGCAAAGGCTCTTGGCCTGGAACACTCTGTTCAAACTCCTGCAGGAGGAAACTCCCCCAAACTTTTACACAGCTCCTAGCAACCTAATTGAAGGCAGGAGGAGAAGGGGATGACAGAGGATGAGGTGATTGGATGGCATCCCCGACTCAACAGACATGAGTTTGAGCAGCTCCAGGAGAAGGTGACCGACAGGGAAGCCTGGTGTGCTGCATTTCATGGTGTTGCAAAGAGTCGGTGTTGCAAAGGACTGAGTGACTCAACAGCAACAAAGCTCCCTAAGATCGCTCCCTGAGGCAACTCAGTCCCCGACTGAGTTACTGTCTGAAAAAGTTCAAGGCTGCCAAGAGATTTACTGTTTGTCCCAGCAATACTTGATGATAGACTCCGACATACCTTTCTTAGAGCATTTACTAAAAATGCTTTATAGTTATAAAGCCTTCCTCTGTCCCTTTGAGACATATTTGTATTTCCCACAACTCAGGAGGATCTTCTAGGACCTGAAAGCCACTCCTTTGAAATGTAATTATCAGAAAGGAAGGGACTGTCTCCTAGTCTCTATGGAAAGGTAGAACCCAACTTCGGATACTAGCAAGCTAGCAGGCATGACTTGCCTAATCATATTTATGCTGATCAACCCTTTGTAATTTTTCACTTGGCTGACTCTACTTGAGCCCCCTGGTGACTACCCCTCGGTACTCTCTTATTCTCCCTCCTAAATGCCCAGTTGAAACTGAGCAGGGCCCGGCAGGGGTCTTCCAGCGGACAGACTCCTCCTCCTTCCTCAATACTTGCCTCTTGTTTGCAGAAAAGCTTCGGCCTCCTACACCTTCTCTGAATTCCTAGGAGCAAATTTAATCCGAAAAATGAAAAAGTGCAGAAAGGAAAGCAGTCAAGCAACACAAAATGATAAAAGTTTAACCATAAACTATGGTTAGAGTCAAGGAAGGGACTTCCCTGGTGGTCCAGTGACTAAGACTCTGTGTTCCCAATGCAGGGGGCCCACGTTCCATATCCCTGGTCAGTGAACTACATCCTGCATGCTGCAACTAAAGATCCTGCATGCCACAACCAAGTCCCGGAACAGCAAAATAAATAAACAAATATATTTTTAAAATTAAAAAAATGACGTGGCTGCTCCTAGTATCAAATACATTAAACTCACCATTGGAAGGTTGCAAGCTGGTCCAGGTTATAAGTATCAGTCTGGCAATCCCAGTTTAGCTCTCTCAGGCTCAAAATGGTAACTTCAGAGAAATTAATAAATAATTCTCGGGACTAATTCAGAGACTTTCACTTAATTGGCATATTAGGAGTTCACTCTTGCTTACAATTAAACAAAGGTAAAAAGCGAATATATAAAGGGGGAGACAAGATGGGGAAAAAAAAGATAGTCTAGAAATAATGGGCTCTATTTTCTTTTATTAGAGTTTCCCTAGTGGCTCCATGGTAAAGAATCCACCTGCCAGTACAGGAGATGTAGGTTCAATCCATAGGTTGGGAGGATCCTCTGGTGAAGGAAATGGCAACCCACTCCAGTATTCTTGCCTGGGAAATGCCATGGACAGAGAAGCCTGGTGGACATGGGATCACATGGGATCACAAAAAGTCAGACGTGACTTAGCAACTAAACAGCAAAACAACAACAAAGTTTCTTTTATTTAAGTCATCTGCATGGAAAGCATCACTGAGGGCCTATCCGGGAGTCTACCCTGGGACGTGCTGACTGAGTCCTGAGAGGGGAAACAATTTCAGTTACTTGAAAATTCTTTTAAAGAGTAGTTTGTAAATGTTACTGCAAGCACCTGGAGATGTTGTTAAGGCCCTGAGTGCTGTGCTCCACCACCTGAAATTCTGATGTCTTAGATTTGAGGTGGGGCTGGAGAATTTGCATATCTAACAGCATCCAAGATGCTTCTGCTCCAGCATTTGGAGAATCACTGCTTTGAAAAACCATGAGAGCTTTCTCTGTAGTGTGAAACGCCTGCTGTTTTTCTGTTGGCACCTCTATTTTAGGTAAACCAGGATTGTACTCTTTCCTCATCAGAAATTCTCCATTTCACCCTTTAGGTCAATGTCAGCTTCTAAAGGAAACAAATTGTCCATAAGGGCTGCTTTTTGACACAATCCTGGAAGATGATGCTGTGAGAGTGCTGCACTCAATATACCAGCAAATTTGGAAAACTCAGCAGGGGCCACAGGACTGGAAAAGGTCAGTTTTCATTCCAATCCCAAAGAAAGGCAATGCCAAAGAATGCTCAAACTACTGCACAATTGTACTCATCTCACACTCTAGTAAAGTAATGCTCAAAATTCTTCAAGCCAGGCTTCAGCAATACGTGAACTGTGAACTTCCAGATGTTCAAGCTGGTTTTAGAAAAGGCAGAGGAACCAGAGATCAAATTGCCAACATC
>SJYA01001045.1:1090909-1210072 GCA_006410615.1 Neotragus moschatus | reverse complement strand
AAAATTCTCCAAGCCAGGCTTCAGCAATACGTGAACGGTGAACTTCCAGATGTTCAAGCTGGTTTTAGAAAAGGCAGAGGAACCAGAGATCAAATTGCCAACATCGTCTGGATCATGGGAAAAGCAAGAGAGTTGCAGAAAAACATCTATTTCTGCTTTATTGACTATGCCAAAGCCTTCGACTGTGTGGATCACAATAAACTGTGGAAAATTCTGAAAGAGATTGTAATACCAGACCACCTGACTTGCCTCTTGAAAGGTATGCAGGTCAGATGGTCTGGTATTCCTGTATACAGGTCAGGAAGCAACAGTTAGAACTGGACATGGAACAACAGACTGGTTCCAAATAGGAAAAGGAGTACGTCAAGGCTGTATATTGTCACCCTGCTTATTTAACTTATATGCAGAGTACATCATGAGAAACGCTGGACTGGAAGAAACACAAGCTGGAATCAAGATTGCTGGGAGAAATCTCAATAACCTCAGATATGCAGATGACACCACCCTTATGGCAGAAAGTGAAGAAGAATTAAAAAGCCTCTTGATGAAAGTGAAAGAGGAAAGTGAAAAAGTTGGTTTAAAGCTGAACTTTCAGAAGACGAAGATCATGGCATCCAGTCCCATCACTTCATGGGAAATAGATGGGGAAACAGTGGAAACAGTGTCAGACTTTATTTTTGGGGGCTCCAAAATCACTGCAGATGGTGATTGCAGCCGTGAAATTAAAAGACGCTTACTCCTTGGAAGAAATTGAAAAGTGGAGACATTACTTTGTCAACAAAGGTCCATCTAGTCAAGGCTATGGTCTTTCCAGTGGTCATGTATGGATGTGAGAGTTGGACTGTGAAGAAGGCTGAGCACCAAAGAATTGATGCTTTTGAACTGTGGTGTTGGAGAAGACTCTTGAGAGTCCCTTGGACTGCAAGGAGATCCAACCAGTCCATCCTAAAGAAGATCAGTCCTGGGTGTTCATTGGCAGGACTGAATTTGAAGCTGAAATTCCAATACTTTGGCCACCTGATGCGAAGAGTTGACTCATTTGAAAAGACTGATGCTGGGAAAGATTGAGGGCAGAAGGAGAAGGTGACGACAGAGGATGAGATGGTGGGATTTCATCACTGACTCAAGGAACATGGGTTTGGGTGAACTCTGGGAGTTGGTGATGAACAGAGGGGCCTGGCGTGCTGCGGTTTGTGGGGTCACAAAGAGCAACTGAGCGAACGAACTGAGCTGGAATAATAACAGAGAAAGGCAAAAAGTGTAATGGCAATCATGACTATCATAAGAATTATTTTGAACCTACTTTTATAAGAAATTCTCTTGTCAGCCTAGGACTAGCCAGTTTGAGTCACAGGGTTAAACTATGTATTGCAGATTTTTGTTCAAGAACTTGTAGTCAGGTCAAAAATCTTTGCACAAACCAGTGTTTCAGACCTCTCCTGGTAGTTTATCATCCTGATACAATGGATTTGCTTGAGTATTTTTGGAAACTCCACTGATACAAGGTGGGTTCTTTGACAGCCACCACTGAGATGAAGTTTGGTCTATAGGGCATTTATTAAGGATCAGTGAAACCAAGCAGGACCCTGCAGGGCCTTCTTAGGTACAAAAGGTCCTCCACGTTCTCCACGTCTTGTTTGTAGAAAACTCTTAGCTTCCTAGGCCTTCCCCAAGTTCCAAAGAGCAGACTCAAGAAGTTAATAATTAGAGAATCAAGGGAATAGAGAAACAAAGGAAAAGTAGTCAGGACACAACAGTTCAGTTACAACAGAGTCACAGGACCCCTAGTTCCTCTGGAAGGGATATAGATAATAATCTGAGGCATATCTTGGAGTTGTTCTGCAGAAACTGAGATTCCACTCACCTGGCGGCAGATGGTGACTACAAGCTGACCCATGTAAATCCCAGACTGGTTGAAAGCAGAAAACTGATGAAGTTTCCCAAAACATCACCCTGTTATTTCACCACCAGTTAATCAGAAGAATGTCCACAAGCTGATCAGATACTTTTGACCCTCACCCCTATTGTTGCCTTTAAAAATCCTTCCCTAAAAGCCATGGGGGAGTAAACCCAAGTTTGGTTCAGTCACACCAACATCTGGGAGGCTGGAAAGTGATGGAGGGGAAAAGGATTAGGCAGAAGGTGAAATCCAACAGTCATTGCAGACTTGGCAAAGCCTCAGCCCAACCAAAGTCACAGGGAGCTCTGGGGTGTATATGACCCACAAGAGTTATCCCTCATTGAGCCAAAATGGCCCTTATACTCCTGCATAATCAGTTAAATGTCAGCCACCCTAGAAAGGGCAGGTCCTTGGACAAGGTAGTTTCCTGGAGCTAAAAGAAACCTTGGCAGCTGAAATAGGAAGTCTTGTTCTCCAGAGTTATATCTAAATTATAAGCTGCATTTTGATGAGGTCATCACAGGAAGAAATGTCCCAGGAATTCTCACTGAGGAGACAAAAATATCCAGTTTAAGGTATAAGTTGCTGTCTGATTTTTCAGTCTGATTGTGGAGGATAAATGCCCTGAATGGTATTAAATAAATCACATAATTGTCTCTATATGACTTTGTGAGAAAATAATTAGGTAATAGCTTTCATTATTAGTCCCTTGTCTCTTTCTATTCTTGATGTCTCTTGGGTTTCTTTAAGGCTCTGGAAGATAACAGTAATAGGAGCTAATTAATGGAGGCCCGGAGTACACTTGAGACGTGCAGATGTGGGGAGCTGATAATATTCTAGAGGGCTCTAGGGTCAGTTAATTCAATAGTTGCAAAGTCCAGTGGTTGGAAAGTCCATTTGTTGGAAAGATTTGAAGTCACTTTGATTGTTTAAGAATGATATTTAAGGATGTTAAAGTCCATTGTCAGATCATGAGTCTTGATTCAAAGGTCATGAGAGAAAGATAATTATACTGAGAACTGCAAAAACTCTTGGCACAAAAGGCTCCATCCAAGCTCATGCACTAAGACACTTGAACAAACTTCATAGCTTCTAGCAGATTAAGGCCGTGTCCCTGGGATGACCCAGCTGCCCTTGAATTTCTGTCTTGGAAAGCTGCAGAGTGACCTTCCTTTCTTAGAGCATTTACTTAAAAGAGCTTACAATTATAAATCCTTCCTCTATCCTTTTAGATCTATTTGTGTTTCCTACAATCTGAGTATCTTTCTCAAGGACCTGAAAACTGTTCCTTTAAAATGTAATCATCAGGAAAGATAGGGTCAAGTGAGAGTTGGACTATAAAGAAAGCTGAGTGCCGAAGAATTGATGCTTTGGAACTGTGGTGTTGGAGAAGACTCTTGAGAGTCCCTTGGACTGCAGGGAGAGCCAACCAGTCCATCCTAAAGAAAATCAATCCCAGGTGTTCTTTGCAAAGACTGATGTTGAAGCTGAAACCCTGATACTTTGACCACCTGATGCAAAGAACTGACTCATTTGAAAAGACCCTGATTCTGGGAGAGATTGAGGGCAGGAGGAGAAGGGGATGACAGAGGATGAGATGATTGGATTGCATCACCGACTCAATAGACATGGATTTGGGTGGACTGTGGGAGTTAGTGATGGACAGGGAGGGCTGGCGTGCTGCATTTCATGGGGTTGCAAAGAGTCGGACATGACTGAGTGACTGGACTGAACTGTCTCCTAGTCTCTTTGGAAGGGTGCTATATGCTCAATTGCTCAGTCGTGCCTGACTATTTGTGACCCTATGGACTGTAGTCCACCAGGCTCCTCTGTCCATGGGGATTCTCCAGGCAAGAGTACTAGAGTGGGTTGCCATGCCCTCCTCCAGGGATCTTCCCAATCCAGGAATCAAACCGGGGTCTCCAGCATTGCACATGAATTCTTTACCAGCTGAACTACCAGAGAAGCCTCCTTTGGAAGGGTAGAGGCCTCATTTCAAGAAAATGCCAGTTAGCAGTCCAGGTTAAATCATATTTACATTGACCATCTTCTTACCCTTTTCCAGTAATTTTTCAGTTTCCTGCCTTTGCTTCAGCCCCCTCTCAGCCCTTTGTACTTCATCTTCCTCTGCACAAATTGGAGTGGAGCTCAGGTCTTTTCTTTGGTGGTGGNCAGGCTCCTCTGTCCATGGGGATTCTCCAGGCAAGAGTACTAGAGTGGGTTGCCATGCCCTCCTCCAGGGATCTTCCCAATCCAGGAATCAAACCGGGGTCTCCAGCATTGCACATGAATTCTTTACCAGCTGAACTACCAGAGAAGCCTCCTTTGGAAGGGTAGAGGCCTCATTTCAAGAAAATGCCAGTTAGCAGTCCAGGTTAAATCATATTTACATTGACCATCTTCTTACCCTTTTCCAGTAATTTTTCAGTTTCCTGCCTTTGCTTCAGCCCCCTCTCAGCCCTTTGTACTTCATCTTCCTCTGCACAAATTGGAGTGGAGCTCAGGTCTTTTCTTTGGTGGTGGTGGTGGTTTAGTCAATAAGCCATGTCTGAGTCTTCCGATCCCATGGACTGTATCCCACCAGGTTCTTCTGTTCATGGGATTTCACCGGCAAGAATACTGGAGTGGGTTGCCACTTCCTTCTCTAGGGGATCGTCTCCTATGAAAGTAATTACTACATAGAGTCTGTTTTTACTCCTTTAATGAATGTCCAGCTTTGTTTATCTTTGACAATAGCCAATGCCATCTTCTTGATACATAAAGTGTTTGGCATGGAACAAACAGACTGCCAGGTATTTCTCCAGCGAAGATGTATTTATTTGAGATCAGTAGAGAATTGCAGTTCGGAATCTGCAGACAAGGCAAGCCACATGGAAGCCCCAACACAGCAAGAGAAGAACATTTTTATCAAGAGAAAAAGGCAGTTTGGAGGGCAATTGTAAACAAGGCACCCAGGGCTTTTCATATGCTGAGTCCTTCCCAGGAAAGAAAGGTCTTTCTTCCTCTTGTTGGCTTGCCTATTGTCACAGGGTGTGAGAGCTCCCCCTCCTGGTCTTCGGATTATATTTAACTGAGGCTTCTGTTTACTTTTTTTTTTTTAGGAGAAAGCTTTCTACTTCTGGAAGTCATCTGCTCATGGAGACTGTCAAGGAGCCTCAGAATCAGATCTCCAGTGAACTAGATATCTGGGGTCCTAAGTGCATCAGGCTGGTTGGTGTGGAGTGAATTATGTCCCCACAATGCTTATGTTGACACCCTAAAAACCGGTACTTCAAGACTGTGACTGTATTAAGTTAAAATGTGTTCGTTAGGGTGGGTGGGCCCTAATCTAAATGACTGATGTCCTTACAAGAAGAGAAAGTTTGGATACACAGATACCAGGGATAAGAAGGATCATGAGAAAACAGAGCAAGAAGTCACCCATTTACAAACTAAGGAGAGAGACCTCAGAAAAGAAAAATCCTGCTGACACCTTGACTTTGCACTTC
Source organism: Neotragus moschatus (assembly GCA_006410615.1). Classification (NCBI taxonomy): domain Eukaryota; kingdom Metazoa; phylum Chordata; class Mammalia; order Artiodactyla; family Bovidae; genus Neotragus; species Neotragus moschatus. Next base: position 1,204,684 of record SJYA01001045.1, on the reverse strand, counting down.
TAACCTCCAGAACTGGAAGTAATTTCTGTCATTTAAGCCACCTAGTCTTTTGGTATTTTGTTATGGTAGCCCTAGCCAACAAATACAACTGGGAGGCAAGAGTGTGTGTTGGTGCTAGGAAACGTAATTAGGATCTATGTTCTTTCCTAGTATGTTCCAAGGCTGACTTCTGCTGGTATCTTTTCTTATACTTCCTGGTGGTACACCAAGGAAGGGTAAGGTAATGGTAATGTTCATTTTGGAAACATATTGTGTACCTGTTGGACATATATGTTTGTGTACCTATTGGACATATACTGTTGAAATTGTAGGGGAAGTGTGTAATTTCCTCGGTTCTGTCTTGCTGCAGCAAAAATTTGAAGCAATGAACAGACCAGTGTTACATCTCCGTGATACAGATCAGTGGTTTTTTTTTTTTTTGCAAGCAAAAGAAAATACATCTTCGAGGCATGAGGCATGAGGGCGAGCCGACCCAAAATATGTGAAGAGAAGAGACGCCCCCCCAGCTCAATTTTGGCTCCTCTGTTGACGCGATTTTTCTCCTCCCCCTGAGACTGCCCTATGTAAACAGGGCTAGCCAGGAGGGCTGTTTGTTTCACCTGAGGTCCTCACTAGGTCCTCAGATCTTCCTTTGTTCTATATTCGCTGGCTTTCCCCTTCTTTGTCTTTTCAGTTCAGTTCAGTTCAGTTCAGGCGCTCAATCGAGTCTGACTCTTTGCGACCCCATGAATCGCAGCACTCCAGGCCTCCCTGTCCATCACCAACTGCGGGACTTCACTCAGACTCACGCCCATCGAGTCCGTGATGCCATCCAGCCATCTCATCCTCGGTCATCTCCTTCTCCTCCTGCCCGCAATCCCTCCCAGCATCAGAGTCTTTTCCAATGAGTCAACTCTTCCCATGAGGTGCGCAAAGTACTGGAGTTTCAGCTTCGGCATCATTCCTTCCAAAGAAATCCCAGGGCCGATCTCCTTCAGAATGGACTGGTTGGATCTCCTTGCAGTCCAAGGGACTCTCAAGTCTTCTCCAACACCACAGTTCAAAAGCATCATTTCTTCGGCGCTCAACCTTCTTCACAGTCCAACTCTTGCATCCATACATGACTACTGGAAAAACCATAGCCTTGACTAGATGGACCTTAGTCGGCAAAGTAATGTCTCTGCTTTTGAATATGCTATCTAGGTTAGTCATAACTTTTCTTCCAACGAGTAAGCATCTTTTAATTTCATGGCTGCAGTCACCATCTGCAGTGATTTTGGAGCCCAGAAAAATAAAGTCTGACTCTGTTTCCTTTGGACTCTTTTTTTCCTATTCTAACTACCTAACAAAATGATACTTTGAAAATACTTAACAAGGTTGGAAAGTATCTAGGAGGAATCCATCAGAGTAGGAATCATGCCAAGCTTTATGAGCCTTCCTAAAAGAATTTCAAAGACTTGATGGGAATTTCTGACATAAAGATGATAATATCTGTGTGTGTGTGTGTGTGTGTGTGTGTGTGTGTGTGTGATTCTCTCCATATTCTCCAACTCTTTGCAACCTCAAGAACTGTAGCCCTCTAGGCTCCTCTGTCCAAGGAATTCTCCAGGCAAGAATACTGGAGTGGGTAGCCATTCCCTTCTCCAGGTATCTTCTAGAACCAGGGCTTGAATCTGGGTCTCCCATATTGTAGGTGGATTCTTTACCATCTGAGTTATAAGGAGCTAAAACTTGAGCTGAAGTGAGACTACTCTTTACAGCGATTTTAGCCTATTCTGGTATTATAATAGATTGTCCTATCTTCTGAGTTTGGCTACTCAGAATGATACGGATGATATTTCTGATCCATGAAATGTCATTAATATATCTTGTATAGTTAAGTACTTCACCTGTAAAATGAGTTTTTTGAAAATTTATAGAGTATATTAAAGAAATCCTCAGACTGAGAAAAATAAAATCCATGCTTTTTTCTTTTTAAGCAAAATTTCAAGACAGGGCAAGTTTCAATTTGACCAGAACATTTACAAACTATTATTCAAGTGTGTTCAGTGCTAAGCAATCTAGGTAATGAGGAAATCTATTTGTAAATTCTAAAAATAGCTCTTGAAGTGGCGGTTTCAGAGTTACTTTATTACTTAGGGTTTCCTGAGTTATCATATGCTGTTTATGTGCTGTGCTTAGTTGCTTCAGTCATATTCAACTCTTTGCAACGCTATGGACTGTAGCCTACCAGGCTCCTGTGTCCAGGCCAGAATACTGGAGTGGGTTGCCATGCTCTCCTCCAGGAGATCTTCCTAACCCATGGATCGAACCCAGGTCTCCTGCATTGCAGGTGGATTCTTTGCCGTATGAGCCACCAGGGAAGCCCATGATAACTGTAAAGAAGGCCGAATAAAATTAGGTAAAATTCTTTTCATCAATACTTCCAACATTGTTTGAGCCAAGTTGTCCCTGTCATTTCAGGTTATTCCTTTGCAGCATTTGGTGCCTGTTTCTTGGTTTTTCTTTAATCTAGAATGTTTTCTCAGTCTTTGTATTTCATGCCATTGACATTTATAAAGAATACAGGTCAGTTTTTTATAAAAATGCTCTTTTGTTTAAGTTTGATGGCTCATGAAAAAATTCACTTTTAGTAAGAATATGGCCGAACAGATGTCTTATCAGAGCTTTGTACCAGGAGGCATCTGATGCTGATTTGCCTCTTTACTGGTGATGTCACTTCAACTATCTGATTAAGATGGTGTTTGTAAAACAGGTATTTTCCCTCCTATCATTCATAAATATCTTTTGTGGAAATATTCATTGCTGTTGTTTAGTCACTAAGTCGTGTCCAACTCTTTGCAATCACGTGGTCTGTAGCCCACCAGGCTCCTCTCTCCGTGGGATTTCCCAGGCAAGAATATTGGAGTGGGTTTCCATTTCCTACTCAGACACTGCATAAATAGCGGTTAGTCAAACTTAAGCCGCTAGTTTTAGTATCTGTTGCCTTGTATCAATTATGATGATGATGATAATAGTTGCCAAAAGGGATTTTCTAATTTTCTGATTCCTTTCCATTTTTCAGTTGATTTGCAACGGTAAGGAAGAGCTTTCTCTTTAACCCATTTATTTATTCATCAATTCATCTGTATCAGTATGGACTGAAAGATTCTTATTTTTTTCAATGGGACATAACTTATTACTCCTGTTATTCATTTTCATATTTCACCTCAGAGGTGGTCAGTATCAGCCCTTTCCACCTGATTTCTCTGTCAGATCAACATGTTTATCTCATTCTTTGAATCCATCTTTATTTTCTGGCACCAAATAAATGTTTGAGGTTCATCTTGTATTTTCTCTTGCTCCAGCTTTCACAGTTAGTGAAGAAAGAAGCGAATGACCATTAAAAATCTTTTTAAAGCAATTCTATTGTTTGTATGGATTCAGTGCTTAGACTTTTGGTAAATGATCTCTGCTAGGGTTCCATTTAGCAAATGGCATTAGTCTTAATCAGTAATTGCCTCTTATTCAAGAGTAGTGGTTATTAATCATGACACAGGGAGGTCTTCCTAAACATGATACCTTAGACAGAAAGATTAAGGATATGAATAAAAGCTTTAAAGCTTCCATATTAAAATAGTTTACCTTAAATGCATGTAAAAATTAGAAGCAATCTGGGGAAAAAATACTTTCAATATTTGACAGGGTCGATACCTTTAATATATAAGCATTTTTAAAGCAATAAAATATACATGAGACGGCATCAAGTCTTCCATTTCTATACAGTATTCTCTCAATCTAATTGCAGCCCATGTTAGGGCTTCACCAGGATGTTTCACGCTGCAGTGCATAAGGCTCCTGTATCAAGGCATCTCAGAGACTTTTAATTAGTGAAGAAGAAAACGGGGGAAGGCAGAGGGAAGAGCCAAGGGACTCCATAAGGTGGAAATCTTCAGGTGGTTATTAAGAAGTGGGATGAATAAAATGTACCTTGATAGAGCTGAGAAAAGGAACACTATCCAAGCTTGAGTGGACCAAATGGACCCTCTGATGGTCCCAAAACATTAAAATGCCCCAACAAGTCTGCTCTATTTAGCCCAGTTTGGAAGAACTTTTTAAAAGCTGCAAAGCAAAGAAGTGAATGGGAAACCTGACCTAGCACGGCATGGGGCAATCAATAGTCAGGAAGACAAATCAACATGAAAATTTGACAAAACAGGATCCTTCCTTAGGCTGGAGACCCCAAATCTAATGCACAGGAGTGGGTAAAACAGCCTGGGAATGAGGGAGCCCATTTGTTTAATTTGGCTTTTGTTTCCCTTACCGGAGGAAAAATATCTAGAAAGGTATTGCTGAGACTGATATCAACGAGTGCACCGCTTATGTTTTTCTCTGTGACTTTCATTGTTTTAGGCCTGACATTCAAGTCTTTAATCTGGAACCCCATTCTTTTAGTTTTAACGGATGGTAAAGCATCTGTCTGCAATGCAGGAGACCCGGGTTCAATCCCTGGGTTGGGAAGATCCCCTGGAGAAGGAAATGGCAATCCACTCCAGTACTATTGCCTGGAAAATCCCATGGACAGAGGAGCCTGGTAGGCTACAGTCCATGGGGTCGCAAAGAGTCGGACACGACAGAGCGACTTCACTTTCACTTCCGTTACTTAGGCACAGTTGATTAAATCATCACCTTTTAGTGATTTAAACTCAATCTCCAGCCCCTCTCACTTAAGAAGTCCGTGTTAATCACTCAGCCATGTCCACCTCTCTGCGACCCCATGGATTGTAGCCCACCAGGCTCCTCTGTTCTTGGAATTCTCCAGGCAAGACTACTGGAGTGGGTTGCCATTCCTTTCTCCACAGAAGAAGTCAGGAGTGGGGCTAAAAGTTTCAATCCTCTAATCAAGGCTTCCTCTTTCTGGAAACTAGCTCCCATCCTTAAAGCTGTCTAGCGCACCACTCTCATCCCCCAGTAATCACGTTAGCCTATGAAAGACGCTACTACCATGCTGGAGACTACCAGGATTTTAGGAACTCTGTTCCTGGATGCAGGAACAAAGACCAAATGAATTTTTTATTATACCACTGCAATGCTAATGAATATGCTGTGGTCTGCCATTAACGTTTTTGGCCTTTTTTAGATGTAATTGTATTTATTTATTTTTGGCTGTGCTGGGTCTTCATTGCTTTTTGCTCTGGCTTTCTCTAGCTGTGATGAGCGAAGGCTGCTCTTTACTGTGGTGCTCAGGCTTCTCACTGCAGTGGTTTCTCTTATTGTAGAGAACGGGCTTTAGGTGCACGGGCTTCAGTAGTTGCAGCACTTGGGTCGGTAGTTAAGGCACATGGCCTTAGGTGCTCCTTGCATGTGAATCTTCCTGAACCAGGGATCGAAACCGTGTTCCCTGAACTGGCAAGCGAATTCATATGCACTGCGCCACCATTTTTGTTTTTTAATTTTTATTTTATATTGGAGTTGATTTTATATTTTATATTGATAGTTGATTAACAATGTTGTGTTAGTTTTAGGTATACAGCAAAATGAATCAGTTATACATATACAAGTATCCTTTTTCAAATCTTTTCCCTTTTAGGTTAATACAGAATATTGAGCAGGGTTCCCTATGTTATATAGTGGGCCATTATGGTTTTGATTTGCATTACCCTAATGACTAGAGAAGAGGAACTAAAAAGCCTCTGGATGAAAGTGAAAGTGGAGAGTGAAAAAGTTGGCTTAAAGCTCAACATTCAGAAAATGAAGATCATGGCATCTGGTCCCATCACTTCATGGGAAATAAATGGGGAAACAGTGCAAACAGTGTCAGACTTTATTTTGGGGGGCTCCAAAATCACTGCAGATGGTGATTGCAGCTATGAAATTAAAAGACTCTTACTCCTTGGAAGAAAAGTTATGATCAACCTAGATAGCATATTCAAAAGCAGAGACATTACTTTGCCGACTAAGGTCTGTCTAGTCAAGGCTATGATTTTTCCTGTGGTCATGTATGGATGTGAGAGTTGGACTGTGAAGAAGGCTGGGTGCTGAAGAATTGATGCCTTTGAACTGTGGTGTTGGAGAATACTCCTGAGAGTCCCTTGGACTGCAAGGAGATCCAACCAGTCCATTCTGAAGGAGATCAGCCCTGAGATTTCTTTGGAAGGACTGATGCTAAAGCTGAAACTCCAGTACTTTGGGCACCTCATGAGAAGAGTTGACTCATTGGAAAAGACTGATGCTGGGAGGCATTGGGGGCAGGAGGAGAAGGGGACGACAGAGGATGAGATGGCTGGATGGCGTCACTGACTCAATGGATGTGACTCTGAGTGAACTCCGGGAGTTGGTGATGGACTGGGAGGCCTGGTGTGCTGCGATTCATGGGTCGCAAAGAGTGGGACACAACTGAGTGACTGAACTGGACTGAATGACTAGTGATGTTAAGTATTTTTTCGTGTACTTACTGAGTGCATGCTCAGTCATTCAGTCGTGTTCGACTCTTTGCAACTCCATGGACTTAGCCCACCAGGCTCCTCTGTCCATGGACTTTTTCCAGGCAAGAATACTGGCGTGGGTTACCTTTTCCTACTCCAAGGATTTCTGGCCCAAGGATCAGACCAGGCCTCTTGCAGCTCCGCATTGGCACGTAGATTCTTTACCAGCAGCTCCACTGGGGAAACCTTTGCATCTTCTTTACAGAAAAGTCTATTCAAGTCCTTTGCTAATTTTTTTTTTCTGCTGTCATTGAATCATAGCTCTTTATATATATTCTGGATATTAACCCTTATCAGATACACGATTCACAGACACTTCTCCTATTCTGTAGGTTCCCTTTTCACTCTCCTGATAGTGTCGTTTGATGGACAAAGTTTTTAATCTGATAAGTAAATAAAATTCATCTTTTTTTTTTCCTTTGCTGTTACCTACAAAAAAATCATGGCCAAATCCACTGTCATGAAGAGTCCCCGCATGTTTTCTTCTATGAAGGCTAGTTTTAGGTCTTTCATTTAGGTATATCATTCATTTTGAGCTAATTATTGTACATGGCAAAAAGTAAGGGTTTAATTACATTCTTTTGCATTTATTGAAAAGCCTGTCCTTCCCCAGTGAATTGTCTTGGCAACCATGTCAAAAATCATTTGCTCTTGTATGTGAGGGTTTACTTTCATTCTCTTGGACAAACCTTAAAAAAGTTTTTAATCCTTTAGATCATTACTACCTATAAAACACAACTGAAGTGAAAATCCTTTTGTATTAACAATGACTTTGCTGAAATGACAGCAAGAAACTTAATTTTAGAGAAAAAACATAACTTTTAATGCTATACGTCATCAATATGTTAGTCAAATATGGCTGCTACACAACAAAACCCAGAAACAAGGAATATTAATTTAATTCAGTAGTCTGATATATAACTAGCTTTCATTTAAAAACCACAGCTTTACATATCACGTGTGGAAAATTGTTAATTCATAATCTTCCTACTCCCCTTGAAGACGGCAAGTTAAAATTTTAAATAACCTCCTGCTCACTCTACTTCTGTAACTCAGCTTGCCCCCTGCAAAGTCTAGATCACGTAGGTCCCGTAGTCTCAGAAAGTGGGGACTTACAATACTAGGAACTGGAGCTAATCTCACTCATCCTTCTCTGCTCTTCCCAAGTGTACAGCCCCTGCAAACCTGCTTAATCATGCCTGTCTGTGGAAAGGGCAGGCATCCCCCTCCCCATCTTGACCACAGTTCCCGTGTATGCAAAACCCCTTAGTTTAAACCAGCCTATTAGCAGCTAGTGATGCCCACTGTAGTTTGTGTATAAAAACTCTGTAATGCCTTTTTTGGGGGCGCAGAGCTTGGAGTGTTCACTCCTCTGGGCCCGCCAGCGTAATAAACCTGAGTTCTCCAACTCTCTGACTGCGGTGCTTGGTTTCCTGATTACTGGTTTCTGCAGCACCCTTATCAAAAGATCATCAGCATGTTTATAACTATCACTAACTTGTCAGAACAAGGTTAAACAGTCTGTATATTCTTTGAATTGAGTCCTCAATTTTCTAAAAGCAAACATTCAAAGAAATCCATCCCTCTCCCTCACTCCACGAGATGGAACATCGCTAGAGAGTTCTAGAAGAGACATTCTCTGACACTGTTGTTAGTATTCTAGAAGTTTCAAATGGTAAAGCGCAGCATCTGACTGTGAAAACTCCAAATGTGGCATTTCCATTGTGACATTATGCCACTAGGCAACGCTTCTATTCTGTCAGCTGTTTTCATTTTCCATACTTCCGTTTGTATGCCAGGTCCCCTGGGTGGCAGTTAGCTACTAAGGCGCTATTCCTGGCCCTGGGCAGAGTAGTTGCGCAACACCCAGAAAGACGGACCTGAGCACTAGTTACAACCTCTTCGCCGCGGCCTCCCCACCAGAGGGCGCCCGAACCTCGCCCGCCGGTCCGCGGCACCGCGGAGCGCGCCGTGGCCACTGCGCAGGCGTAGGCCCGCCTCCTGGCGCGACTCCGCCTCCTCATTCGGCCCCGCCCACGCCCCGCCCCTTGGGCCGTTCAGCGGCAACGGAAGCATGGAGGGCGAGAGCACGTCGGCGGTGCTCTCTGGATTTGTGCTCGGCGCGCTCACCTTCCAGCACCTCAACACCGACTCGGACACGGTGAGCCGAGGGCGGGGGCGGGATCCGGCGTCGCCTCGGAAGGGCCCCCCGAACCCCCTGCGCTTGGGCAGCCTCCGGGCCGCCGCTGCTGGGGTCCCGCCCGTCGGCTCCCCGCCGCCGACGCCCTGGCTCTCTGCCGTCGGAGCTGCCTTCTCTCGCTCCCGGGAGGTCCTAGAGGTTCCTTCTCCAGGTTCAGCTCCCCTCTCGCAACCACTGTTTGCGTTTCCGTGACCCGCACGCCCCCATGTCTCTAGGCAGTCCCCCTTTTCTGGTCGAACTCGGTCGTGAAGGATAGAAAGTTCACACAGCGTACCCGCCGCGGCTCGGAACGTTGCGGGTTAACTTGCTCCTCACTCCCGACCGTGGTTTTCGCAGCAACTCGGTGTTTCCCTTGCGGAGCCGCAGATGGGCACGTTTGCTCAAGTGGATGGCTTGTAAAGCAAAGATGGATGATGCCACCGGTGGCTATTTTGGCGTCAGTCTGCGTACGCGGAGAAGATGTATATCGGGTATCTGACTTGTTTGCGTTGGTGTCAAATTTATTAAGCTATGGCCTCAGCTTTCGCTTATAAACATTTAAGTATAACCTCCAATATTAAATATTTAAATACTGATTTCACACTTTGCCTAGGTTCAAAACCTCTAGGTAAAGTTAAGTAGTGAAGTAGGTTTAATAGAGCTTATTTTTAAAACTTTTATATTTATGAAACTAAAAACCATTGTAAAACTTTGAGCCCGAGAAGTAGTGTCATAAAGAGTAAGTGCTTGGTGTCAGTCGTTCAGTCGTGTCCGACTCTTTGCGATCCTATGGGCTGTAGAGCCTGCCAGGCTCCTCTGTCCTTGGTATTCTCCAGGCAAGAATACTGGAGTGGGTTGCCATTCCCTTCGCCAGGGGATCTTCCTGACCCAGGAATCGAACCTAGGCCTCCTGCATTGCAGGCAGATTCTTGGCCGTCTGAGCCACCAGGGAAGTGCTTTAACTTGCTAATAGGGTTTAGAGAATATCGTACTGTTCCGAGCCTTGTGATTTCTGCTAAATTTTGTGCCTTTTATTTTGTAATAAAGGCTTGTCTTTTCCAAAACAGTTTTTTGGCGCAATCCTAATAATCTCTTCATGACAGTTAGATGGGGAAACAGTGGAAACTGTGTCAGACTTTACTTTTTTGGGCTCCAATATCACTGCAGATGGTGACCGCAGCCATGAAAAGCCGCTTACTCCTTGGAAGGAAAGTTATGACCAACTTAGATAGCATATTGAAAAGCAGAGACATTACTTTGCCAACAAAGGTCCGTCTAGTCAAGGCTATGGTTTTTCCAGTGGTCATGTATGGATGTGAGAGTTGGACTGTGAAGAAAGCTGAGCTCTGAAGAATTGATGCTTTTGAACAGTGGTGTTGGAGAATACTCTTGAGAGTCCCTTGGACTGCAAGGAGATCCAACTAGTCCATTCTAAAGGAGATCAGTCCTGGGTGTTCACTGGCAGGATTGATGCTGAAGCTGAAACTCCAATACTTTGGCCACCTAATGCGAAGAGTTGACTCATTTGAAAAGACCCTGATGCTGGGAGGGATTGAGGGCAGGAGGAGAAGGAGACGACAGAGGATGAGATAGCTGGATGGCATCACCGACTTGACGGACATGAGTTTGAGTAAACTCCAGGAGTTGGTGATGGATAGGGAGGCCTGGCGTGCTGCGATTCATGGGGTCGCAGAGTCGGACGTGACTGAGCGACTTAACTAATAAGGTTGGAATTGATAGCTTTCATGTATGCAAATTTAAATTACATCGTAGGTTAACACCTAACATAGAGCAAACACATGATGATTTAAAATACGTGTGGTTTATCTTGCTACTGCTGCTAAGTCGCATCAGTCGTGTCCGACTCTGTGCGACCCCATAGACAGCAGCCCACCAGCCTCCGCCGTCCCTGGGATTCTCCAGGCAAGAACACTGGAGTGGGTTGCCATGTCCTTTTCCAGTGCATGAAAGTGGAAAGTGAAAGTGAAGTCTTTCAGTCATGTCCGACTCTTCGCGACACCATGGATTGTAGCCTACTAGGCTCCTCCATCCATGGGACTTCCCAGGCAAGAGTGCTGGAGTAGGTTGCCACTGGGTAAATATAAACAGAATGGGTTTAATCCCGGGTAGCTTAAAGGATTAGCACTTGCAAAGTACAATACTGTTAGGGCTTTGCTTCTCAGATCTTTTTCCTAAAGCCTTTAAAAGGTGGTTTTCTGGGTAGTTGTATTGTCTTTTGTTGTCTCTTTTCCAGGGCTTTGCCTAGAACACTAGAGAGTAGATTGTGAATTGTTCTCCTTTGGTTCTAATGAAGACTCACATTGTGGAACCATTGTTTTGCGTTCTTCTTTTAATGAATTTTAAAAAATAGTCTTAACTAATTATAAAGATTAAAAATTCATCAAGCACATTTTGTCTCTAAATGTACCAAGAGAAATAATTGAATTCTCTGAAATTCACAGAAGTCACTGCTGTTGTGGCAGAATGCCTACATCTTAAAAAGAGCCAAGCTCCTCTTTTATAAAGCAGACTCTGATATTGATTTCCAAATCATTAATTATGAGCACAGTTCTTAATCTAAAAAGCCCACCCTGTGTTATTTCATAGCACAGAAGCCACCACTGACTCTCAGAAGCCCATGCCATTGATGCCCCTGGTCATTTAGGATGGTTGGTTATTGGCACTGTTCCTGCTAAATTGTGTCCAGCTCTTGCGACCCCATGGACTATCACCCTGGCTCTTCTGTCCATGGGATTTCCCAGGCAAGAATACTGGAGCCAGTTGCCATTTTCCTTCTCCAGGGAATCTTCCCAACCCAGGGACCCAACCCATGTCTCTGGCATTGGCAGGCGGGCTCTTTGTAAGCTTTCCTTACAAATGGAGCTTCCCTGGTGGATCAGCCAGTAAAGAATCCACCTTCAATGCGGGGGATCTGGGTTCGATCCCTAGGTTGGGAAGATCTCCTGGAGAAGGAAACAGCAACCCATTTCAGCATCCTGTCCTGAAGAATTCAGACAGAGGAGCCTGGTGGGCTCCAGTCCATGGCGTCGCAAAACGTCAGACGCCGCTGGTCGGACACAGCTGAGCGACTTTCACTTACTAATGGGAGTCTTCTTTTCTAGGACTAACTGTGCTGCTCCTCCTTCCTTGAACATTGTGCTCTCATTTCTGGCTTTAAGCCTTTCGTGCTGCTAAAGTCACAGTGGTATTTACAGTCTTTTCTACCCGTGTTTTTAAAACTAATCATGTGTCCCTTGTAAACCAGAGTGCCCCTGGTCTTTTGAGTATGCCCTTGGTAGCACACACTTGCATATGTTGTAAAAGTCTTGGGAAGTACCAGTTAACTAAGTGACTGAATGGTGATCCTGTTGGTGTTTTCCATATACTGCTTATTCTTATCCTCCTAGGAAGGTTTTCTCCTTGGGGAAGTGAAAGGTGAAGCCAAGAACAGCATAACTGATTCCCAGATGGATGATGTTGAAGTTATTTATACAATTGGTGAGTCACTTATTTCTGTGTCTCCTATTTTGATAGTTTATGCTGAAAGGGATCAGCATAAGTTACTTTTAAGTTGTTAAGGAATAGATAAGAATTTTTAAAGGCAAATTTTAGAACAATATATCGCATTCATTTCTTAAAGATACTGCTATACCCTAAAGCAAGAAACAGTATGAGACTTAGGAAGCAGATTAAGATTAGTGTCGGGAGACAAGGATGAAACATAGTTCCTGCATATATGTAAGTGGCAGGAAGATAGTCCAGCAAAAGAAGGACCGATTAAGCAAGAGAGAAAAAGTAAAACAGGTTGGAGTAAAACGGAAAATGGTGCAGAAAATTTGGAAGATGAGAACTAAAAATACTGGTTAAATAACTGGAGTGTTAGTCACTCAGCCCTTTTTGAGACCCCATGGACTGTAGCCCACCAGACTCCTCTGTCCATGGGATTTCCAAGGCAAGAATACTGGAGTGGGTTGCCATTCCATTCTCCACGGGATCTTCCCGACCCAGGGACTGAACCGAGGTCCCCTGCACTGCAGGCAGATTCTGTACTGTCTGAGCCACCAAGGAAGCCCAAAGGTTGGGCCTTACCACCATTGCTGCTGCTGCTAAGTCGCCTCAGTTGTGTCTGACTCTGTGCGACCCCATAGACAGCAGCCCACCAGGCTCCTCCGTCCATGGGATTCTCCAAGCAAGAGTACTGGAGTGGGCTGCCATTGCCGTATCACCATTAGATATTACCAAATCTTTCAGTCATCGCCAGGTTGATAAGTGAAAAAAGTACAACCTGCAGATATTTACCTGAAAGATTCTTCTACAGCAGTTTGGTGTTGGGTTTTCTCATACAGATGAAGACTCACAAATTCTCCATAATCAAACTGATGTCTTTGATTTAAGTGACTAAGGAAATTTCAGGTAGTTTGGCTAGGATCTCCCTGAGGAGAAGACATGTCACCGGAACTGTCTGAGAGATTGGTGATGACTGTTACAGTGATCCTGTAAATGCTGTCTGACAAACACAGAAAGATGGGGTGCCTAGAAGAGCTTGTATTGTCTTGATGACTTTCTGTGTGATCATATGTGAGTCTTTCGCTCTTTTCACTGTTCCTACTGAGTCTTGAGGGATCTGAAAGATGGGAATGATGGAGGAAACACTGTTTGCATCTGACACTTCTTACATGAATTACTGCCTGTGTGATCTGTAAAGATGTCTCATATGGTAGAATTTAATGTTTGCACAGCATCTGCCCCTATCAGAATTTAGATGTATTTAGATGTAGTATTTCTACAGACAGGAAAATAAAATTCACCTCTTAAGAGATGTTGAACATTTTTTCTCTAGTCTACAATTAACACTGACAAATCCTTTATGAAACAACCAGTTGGAATAACAGATAATTCCTTTAACAACTACTTTTATCAGTTGGGTAAAATTGGAGCATAACCCTTTCAGAACTCAGTGAATATAGCAACTGTGACTTTGTCTTTTGTGTAGCCATTGTTAAACCTAGTTAGAAAGAATGTAGCATTTTAGTCACAAGTGAGGCTCTGGGTTGAAATTCTGGCTCCACCAGTGGCTTGGGTAAGCTACCGAATCTCTCCACCTGTTGCCTCATCTTTTAATGGAAGGAATAATGACATCTGTCACGTGGGTTTGTTGTCAGGACTAAATGAGATAACAGTAATGTAAATCCTGGCATGAAATGCTTGATATATGTTGTTCAAGTGATCATTAATGTAATCATAACTAAACATTCTTTTTTTTTCCCCCAGACATTCAGAAATACATTTCATGCTATCAGCTTTTTAGGTGAGTAGTAAGGGCAAGTCAGAAATCCATTGTGAAAATTATTATCTGCAAGTGAATCTTTAAAACTAACAAAGAATCTTAGTTACAAGTTATACATGGTGGTACAGATTAAAATAAAGACTTTTTAAATACCTGAAAATTCACCTCTTCATTTCAGCCCTAATAGTTCTTTCTCTGTTTATCTGCTTCCTTCAGCTGGTCCTCACTGCCTCTCCTAGGCACCAATTTGCCTTGAGGATTGCTCTTGCTTCTCCCACCCATCACCTCATCATGTGCTAAACTCAGTGACACGCTCTCATGCATCAACAGCAGCCCTTTTTTCCTGTCTTTTTATTCCAGTTTATTTTATCATCTGTTGCCTCACTTCTGTTTTTTTGATGTTAATTTTTGTCTATTAACTGGTTAGGATCTTATCTAACCTGCTTCCTGTTGTTTTTCAAGGGTTGAAACCTACACTCTTAACCCTACAGATAGCAGTAGTACTCTTAGCTCTGATAGGCTATGATATTGTTAAAAACTTTTCATTGAGGTTTATAATACATAGAAAAGCATACAAATCAATGAACTTCCATAAAGTAAGCAACTGTAATCATAAAACATATGGTGTGGTTTTGGTGAAATAGCTTTATGGTTTATGTAAACGGTATGTGAATGTCTTAGAGTCACACTGTATGCACCATTTCTGAGGTTGTGTGAGAGTTGCGGTGGAGCAGAGTGTTGAGGTGAGAAACACCCTGGAGGCTTAGTGTGGTCTTAAACTGCTGTACTGGAAAGGGGCACAGCTCCTTTCTGTTGCCTAATATACAATGGGTATGAGAAAATACCTTTTGAATGAGGGATTCTTGATGGAGATTTATAAAGAGTACTTTCTTGAGGAACTCTGGGGCAGGAATGGCTTAAGGAGGGAGAATGAAAAAAAAAAAAGTGATGAAGTATCTCCCAGCAACCACTTTGCATAATTAGACCAGCTTTTAATAGAGTCTTAGAGCTGAGGACGCAGTCTGATCTAGTGATAAGGAACCCATGCCTCAGCCTTTTAAGTTTACAGAATTGTGGGGCAGGGGACGGAATAACTAACAGGTTAGCAGTAGGGCAAAACTAGAAGAATCCAGATTTCTTAAGTTCTAATCTTACAGCATGCTATACTGTTTCTTGTTTTAAATGATATAGGTGCACATGTTAAAAATAGTCTTTCAATACCATACTTCATGGAATCCAAAAAAAATAATAATAATAATGTGGTGCCCGTACTTATCCCTTGAAGTTTCTCCATTCCTTTTCCTTTTTAATTGCTTATGGACCACATATTTCTACCACTTTTAAGTCTGTTCATTTGAGAACTTTCTCTCCTATTTATTTTAGAACTTCATCTAGCAGGTAAGTAAGTCTATGAATGTTGGGTTGTTGGGTTAGGAGTTGTAAGTCTCGGAGGGCCGCACTCTGAAAGGAACACTCAGGGACAGCCTCTAGTGGACTGACAAATTTTATTACCCAGCTTTCGCAGATGTATGGTCTCAGGGAGCAGAGCATAAAGCAGACTTGCATGTAGCCTTTCTTGATAAAACATCAGAGCATTCAAGCATAAAATACAGTTCCCACCGCCCAAGCCATAACATAGCTTTGGCGAAACTCTAAAGGGAGTCTTATCATGAAACAACAGTCCTTGCTCCCAGAAACAGGTGGTCAGAAGGAAGCCTGCGGATGCCTCAAGGCCAGGCGTATAACCCTTCGTTATCCGTTCCCAGCCTCCGGCACTCGGTGAACGCTCATAACCCTTTGTTATGCTCGTTTCAGCTTCCAACCTTAGTCATGAGTGGAGCAAATACATTTTCAGTATTTTCTCAAAGCCTTCCAGCTCCTCCACAAGGAGTAACTAAAATTAAAAGTTAAAGTCATCATATTTTCAGTTTATTTCAAATGCCTTTAATTCTGTCTTTTACAGCTTTTATAATTCTTCTGGTGAAGTAAATGAGCAGGCGCTAAAGAAAATATTATCAAATGTCAAGAAGGTATTCCCTGGTTTACCCTTTCTCTTTTTGTAGTATATGTATTATTTTAAGCTCCTGAAAATGTGTAATACTTTGACAGAACTTTCAAGCAGCATTTGTCTTCACAAAGTCTTCTATAAAGCAGGTGAGGAAAGACTTGTTCTTTCCAGAAATTCAGAGGGCTTTCTCTGAAAGCAAAGCTAGTCACTAAGAGTCTTCATCTTGCTCTCTCCTCCTGGCTGTTCTGGCTTACAGTGTCTCCCTTTTCTCCATCCCCCCATCCCCCTTCCCACACCACTTATCGCTAGGGACTCACTCCATTGCCGTCCTTCTCCATGGCTACAGTTAGTTTCTCCTGTTGCAGGGATGGTTTCCCACACAGCACCTAATCTGGATCCTCCCCAGCCTGCGTGGTGTTCAGTTAAAACTTGTTGAACAATCAAAAAACATTTTTGTCCAAAGACAACATTTTTTCTTGGTACTTATTTCCCCTTAAAACTTCTTGATCTCTTAGTCAAGAATAAAAGTAGACTTAGTAAAAGAAGTTTCTTTCAGAAAGCATCCCTTATTGAAAGTGCTTGAGCTTTTCCTCCAGTTTTATTTGGGCATTTAAAGATGTGCTTGTAAATAGCTAGGACATGGAGAAACCATAGATGTCCATCGGCAGATGAATGGGTAGAGCAGCTGTGGTACATACATACAGTGCAGTATTATTCAGCCATAAAAAGGAGTGCATTTGAGTCCATTCTAATGAGGCGGATGAACCTAGAGTCTATGATACAGAATGAAGTAAGTCAGAAAGAGAAAAACAAATATCATATATCAATGCATATATATGGAATCTAGAAAGATAGTACGGATGAACCTATTTGCAGGGCTGTAGTGGAGATGCAGACACAGAGAACAGACATATGGACATGGAGGGAAGGGGAGGAAAGAGAGGGTAGGATGAATGGAGACAGTCACATGGAAACATACACTACCATACTGAAAATAGATAGCCAAAAGGAATTTGCTACATGACTCAGCAAACTCATACCTGGGCTCTGTAACAACCTAGAGGGGTGGGATGGGGTGGGAGGGAGGGTCAAGAGAGGGGATATATGTATAACTGTGGCTGACTCATGTTGATGTATGGCAGAAAACAGCACTATATTGTAAAGCAATTATCCTTGAATTAAAAATAAATTTTTAAAAATGTACTTGTAAAAATGTTTTAGTTTTAAAATAAAAGTAATTTTAATTTTCTCAATTTAAACACGCAAACATTAAAATTAGTTGCTGAAACTGTCAGAGATCTCCAAAGTGGTTGTTTTTCTCTTTTAGTACTAAGTTTCCAGTAAATGACATTTTTTCCAGTTTGAAGAAAAAGGTTTAGTGATACTAACAGCACATTTGTTTAGTATGTTATAATTTACAAAACCCTTTCATATGATCTTAATTTTGCAACGAAGTCTGTGATAACAGGCCTGTTATATAAATTTCAATTAAAAGCTATTGGCTTCAGTTTACTTCCTTAGCAAACCAAGGATCCAGACAGGAAGTTAATTGGTTTTCATTGACATTTTCTTCATTTAAATTTTAACTAAAGATTAAGATTTAAGATAGAAAATGCCATAAGAGAACTAGAGGAAGTTAAGAATTTTTCCTTTAGTCCATACTGAATAAAATTGTAGCGCTGTTAACTGAATGGGAAGTAATATAACTGCAAATCAGTTTGCACACTATATATAAGGTTAAAGCATATTCTTAAGTGAATGTTTTGATTATTTAGGCCCCAAATCTTGCTGAATATTAAGAAAGCCATTTTTAAGGTTGTCAGTTTCATTACTTAATGATGACAGTAAGACACATAATAGTTGTAACCATGAAGGTATACACCTGATATATTATTGCTTTCAGGATGTGGTTGGTTGGTACAAATTGCGACGTCATTCAGACCAGATCATGACGTTTAGAGAGAGACTGCTTCACAGAAGCTTACAGCAGCATCTTTCAAGCCGGGAACTTGTTTTTCTGTTGTTAACACCAAGCATAATAACAGAAAGCTGCTCTACTCACCGACTGGAGCACGCCTTATATAAACCTCAGAAAGGGTAAATGTGAGCCAGTTCCTGGCTGTTCTCAGATAACAGGAAAAAACGTTCAGTGTTTTCATTGTACTTTTTATGGCTTACTGTTTTCATGTTTTGGCATTAGATTGTCACAGTGATTCTTTTTGGTCTGTTTTAACATTGGTTCTTTATAGATAGGAAAATGAAGGTCAGATAAGGAAATTAGAAGTCCAGTATGGCAACCCACACCAGCACTCTTGTCTGGAGAATCCCATGGACAGAGGAGCCTGGTGGGCTACAGTCCCTGGGATCACAAGAGCTGGACACGACTTAGCAACTAAACAACAGTGGAATGATGACTTGTGTTTCTGACACTGAGAATTTGCTGTTATTTGCCATAAGGTGGAAAAAATATGCATGCTTTAGGTATCAGTTGCTAAGGAATATAATGTGGAACTAAAGCCTGTGTACCTGAGCAGCTTTTCTCTTGACCTCTGCCAGGAAGCAAAAGTGTTTCTTGTTGATCCACCAAAATGAGTTAATAGGACTCTCCACAGGAAATATAGATAGCATTTTCATAGAGTATGAAAATGGAGTTCAAAGAGTACCATTGAAGAGTAATTCTATCGTTCACGAAAGATAGGATGAATCGCAGTGGTAATACCTTATTTTCACATGTGGTGATCAGTTAAAATAGCCATTAAAGTATTTTTTCACACAATAATCTTACACTATGCACCTCACAATTTTTAAAAGCTATTTGCCTCAAATCAATAAATTTTTTCTTGCGTAAGTAATAAAGGATGGGGTTTTTGTTGGTTTTTTAATCTTGTAGGAAAAGGTAGTCTATACTAATAACTAGATGCTAGCTTTTCACTTTATTTTAAATTTATTTTTATTCCTTCAGACTTTTTCATAGGATACCTTTAGTGGTGGCCAATCTGGGCATGTCCGAACAGCTGGGTTATAAAACTACATCTGGTTCCTGTATGTCTGCTGGTTTCAATCGAGCAGTAAAAACACACAGGTGAGATTCCTCAACTGCTTTCCCACTAAACTTAACTCTTACTCATTTTTTGAAGTTAATTTATTACACAAGAGAATAAAAATGAAAGGAAAACTGACTAATGGCCACATTAATCAAGGTTACTTAAGTAAACGGTTTAACTTCTCTGTATTTCCTTTCCAGCATCTGTCCATTTGTCAAATACGAAAGGGGGTGGTAGTCTACAGCCTACATACTGTGACATATTTACTCTTAGAATAAGGAGCTAGCCCCAAAACAATAATTTCCTAAGGCAGCAGTTCAGATTATAAAGGTGAAAAATTCGATTGTATATTAAATAAAGGAAAAAAAATGAGGCTTTAGTCAAGACTCACACTGCTGACTGTGGAGCTGGAACTTTTGTGAACAGTAAGGGAATAATGAATGTCGGGAATCACAACACTGGTACTGTAGGGTCCTTACTAAATTTAAATTTTATGAGTCTAATGAACTCGATTTTATTTATCTTTGTGTTCCCACAGTGCTTAAACAGTGCCTTATTGAAACTGAATACCATGTTTCATTGATTTTAAGACACAAAGTTTTATATGTATCTCGGGAGTTTTATAAAACATGCCTTAGAATTGTTTTTTTCTTTTATATATATGTAATGTTGCTTTTTTGAATCAATGATGACTTGAACTTGGGAACTGACTGATGGCATTGCCAAGACAGATCCGTCCTCCACCCCTCCCTTCAGTCTTTCTCTGCTTTCACTTAACCTCTCCTTTGAGTCCTGGAAATATTATTTAGGAGGCTAAAAAGTTTGCTGAGGTGAAGATAGATGAACTAGGTTTTCTGGTTGGTTTTGCTGTATACAAATAGGTTAACAATATTTTGGTCCCTGCAAAGCCAATAAAAACAATCTTCTATTGTTCCTCAACTACAAAGAAGTTTTTTCATTATGTTATTAAAATGAATTCTGTACATTTGCCTGGAAGAAATGGTAATTTTTTTATAGCTCTGAATTTTTTAAAGAAGATGGATCTTTAAAGGAGGTGCAGAAGATAAATGAAATGTATACTTCTTTACAAGATGAATTAAAGGTAAGTTAAACATTTACTTACCTGTTCTATCTCTGATAGAACAGACTTGTGGACACAGTGGGGGAAGGAGAGGGTGGGATGAATGGACAAAGTAGCAGCCAAACACACACATTACCATGCAAAACAGATGGCCAGTGGGAAGTCGTTGTGCAACAGGGGCTCAACCCAGTGCTCGGGACAACCTAGAGGGGGACAACCTAGAGGGGGAACGGGGTGGAGAGGTGGGGGGGAGAGTCAAGAGGGAAGGGACATGAACGTGCGTATGGCTGATGAAACCAACACAACATTGTAAAGCAATTAATTACTCTCCAGTTAAAACATTGTAAAAATCTCTTACAGAGTTCATGTCACATTGATCACTGAATATATACTCAGGGACAGCTTCATAGTTGACTAGACGTAAGTTTTTGTATTAGTTTAGTTTCATTAATGAAGACCTCCATCTCAGTGATTGACAGAAATAATGTGAATAAGACTGAACTTTTATTTCTGTCGAACTTGTGTGTCTTGGCTGCATCTCTGCTTCTCTTCTAAATGCCATCTTCATTCTGGGGTCCAGCCCTTATGTGGGACATGTTCATCTCATGACAAAGGGAAAAGAGCAGTAAAACTGGTGGAAATTCACAGCAGCTCTTAGAACTTCTGCTCAGAGCTGGCATGTCACCTACCTCCACTCACATTTTACTGGCCAGAGGCTGCCATGGTAGTAGGCAAGGATATATGACGCTTTCACAGGATAAAAAGGAAAGCAAATATTTGAGAACAAAACAGTCTGCCACAGTACTGAGCTGTCTCTCTGTGTCCACTCAGGTCCCTTGAGAAGTAGACATCAACATGGGCGTTCAGACGTGCAGGTGATTGGTTAGGCCTTTGAAGAATACAGGGGAGAGCCCAAGAGTGGCAGGGAGACTTGCCATGTTAAGTCTGACACCTGAGAGAGGAGACAGGGGAAGGGGGATGAGGGGGGTAGGAAGAGCTGTGGACTCCATGGCCAGAAAAATTTCAGCCAGATGATGCAGAGTCTGAGCAAAGGAGCCCTATAGGAGTATTCTCTCATATCCTCACTGTGCTCAGTCACTGGCTAAGAGAGGCCCAGGGGGAGCATGACCTAAGCGCGCACCAGCAGCAGAACTAAAAGGACAGCAGCAGGAGCCACCAGTCAGCTCTGCTTCCTGCAGATGGGGGTCTGAGTAGCATGCTCCGTGGCCGCCATACTCATCAGTACAGCACACCAAGGGAAATGGGGTTAATACAGTTTACACACTAGTAATGCTGTACTTTTTAAATATGGACTACATTATAGGAACTTTAGAAAACAGGGAAGCGTCAAGAACCTTACCACTGTAACTGCACTGTTTGCACTTCGTCACATTCTTCAGTTTTCCCCTAACACATGCTTTCATACTGTGCACAGTAATGGGGACAGAGAAATTTGTATCATGATTTTTATTTGATGTATCATTAATTTCTCATATTTTAGTTCCTTTTAATAGTATATTTCTTAGAGTGGTATATTAGAACTCTTATGTTAAAAGTACCAACTTGGGCTAATTTAGGGAGAGGTCTGTGAGAGGAAGAGATGACAGGTCGATGCGCCTAGGAAGGAATGAGAACCAGGAGCTCGGATGCCATCTGGACTTCCTGTGTCTGCACGCTGGGTTCCTTCATAGTCTCTACCGATCTTGTTTACTCTCCCCCTGGCTGACCAGAAAGCAGCTAACCTCTGGCTTCTGCATTTAGACCTCTTCTGTTCAAGAGGTTTGGACTTGCCAGTTGGCTGTTGTAGTACTTCTGCCTGGGTCAGGCTGGTGAAAGGTTACTGGTGAACTCTTTAAAGGCAGGGTGTGTAAGTTCATGAGAAACAGGCTGGGTAGAAGTGCCGTAAAGTATGCACTAAAACAGGCTTACTACACTATCATTGGAAATTAGTTGTTTTTGATCTGATACTGAGAATCATCATCATATATAAATTTGTTTATTTAAGATATATTCCCAAAATGAAATCACTGAGTCAAAGGGTGTTAGTACTTAAAAAAACTGATGACACATTAAGACCACTCTGCATGTCAAAAAGTTTTACAGGAATTAAAATCATCAGTAGTTTTATTTTGTAATAGTAAAACAATTTACTTATGTTAGGTTTGCAGTTACTATGCATCTCAAAATTTGTTTCAAAGCAAGTTAAATATCTTTTGTCTGTGTATTATCTAGGAAATAACTTGAATGATAGAACTATATAAGTGGGAACTTATTCCTTCAGAAAACTGCAAAATGTTAAAGAGAAATAACCAATGTTATATACTATGAAGGATTTTGTATTGTTTGTGAACCTAGACTGTAGTAACAATTGGGAACTTTAGCTGTGCCCTTATTTTGCAGAGTATATGCGAAAAAGTAGAACACAGTGAGAGAGCTGTAGAAAAACTACTAAATGATGTAAACAGATTAAAAGGAGAAATTAAAAAAAGAAAACAAGCACAGATGCAAGCAGCACGTAAGTAGAAAGTTCACATATCACTACGTTCCTTGATTTAAAGAAAAATTCTCACTGATTGGAATTATGGATGAGGTGACTGCAGTAACTGATGAATTTGCCACCTGCGGATTAAAAACAACTTCTACTAACTCTTAAATCCCACCCAACAAAGAACATGGTACTACTGTAGCTATACTATCTTGATATTAAGAAATATAAGTGTGACATACAAATTTGGGATTACCATTTTCCTTAATTTAGGTAATCTGGTAAAATTCTTTAAAGTCCTTTTGACTTTACTTACAATTAAATATGTTGAACTGTTTGCTTGCTTGTTTAGGAGAGAAGAATGTCCAAAAAGACCCTCAGGAGAACATTTTGCTTTGTCAAGCTTTACGGACCTTTTTTCCGGATTGTGAACTTCTCCATTCATGTGTTATCTCCTTGAAAAATAGGCGCATTTCTGGAAGTAGCTGTACTACCACCCACCCTCTCAGTGGGGTCGACAATCTAACCCTAATGGTGGAATACACAGACTTTCCTGAAGCTAGTCCTGCTCGTAGTGCCCTGCCGGTGACCAAGCGGAAAGCCTCAGACACAGATGACGGGTGGCAGTTCAAGAAGTCACGGCTGGGAGAGATACAGAACAGACCTTCTAAAACAGACACCAATAGTAGTCACCAAGAAAAAGCATCCTCAGTGAGCAGCCCAGAAACCGATGAAGAGATTGAAAGAATGAAGAGTTCTGGTGAATATCCACAGTCTCCTACCTTCTGATTTTTTGGGGCCCAAAGGAGATTTTTGATCAGCTGAAGGGGAAAGCCAAACATTTTTTACTGTGTTCAGCTCTTTGCAGTAACACATAGGGGAGTTCTAGTGCATTTATTTTATAAAATACTTTTAATTGAATCAGTCCAGAATTTGAGTACAGAACAAGCCTGGTAATTCGGTGTGTTTGGATCAGCACTTGTTCAGTTAGGTGAAAAAGCCCATTAAGTGGGACTCAAATGATATGTATAAATAAATATGGATGGTGTCTATCACAGAGATTTCATTTTAACATAAAGCAGAAACATATTTTATGGATGTGTTGGAGTTCCTGGGCTTCCCTGGTGCCTCAGATGGTAAAGAATCTGCCTGCAGTACAAGAGACCTGGGTTCAGTCCCTGGGTTGGGAAGATCCCCTGGAGAAGGGAAGAATACCCATTCTAGTATTCTTGCCTGGAGAATTACACGGACAGAGGAGCCTGGCAGTCTACCGTCCATGGGGTCATAGAGTCTAACACAACTGAGCAACCAACACTTGGAGTTCTATGTAAATCACACCCATTACTTGTGTAAGTCCCAGTTTTAGATTCTTGAACCCACACATTGACCATTGCTCTTCCATCAGTGACTTCCTAAGTGATTTTTTTTTTTACATTAGCTATGAATGTGCTGCCATCTTTTATTTATGTGTTAACATACATTAGTTACTGTGGGGCGCTTATGGAGCCCACATAGTACCTGGGATGATGTGTGCAAATCATGAGTTGCTGCTGGGATTGCTTTACTGGTTACATAAGAAGCGCAGGACAGGAGAGGAAATAGGGTTCTGTCTGAACCCTACTTTTAAAATAAGCTTGATGTCCCATCCTGAAGGGAATGAAAAGGAGAGAAACAATGCTTGTAAGACTTTTTTTTTTCATTATTCTCTGTCTTTTGGGGATTTGTTTGTATACTGAATGAGCGACACAGCACAGATTGCCTATGGATCGGCTTATTTAGAGGACACTACTAGGTTACAATAGACTAGTCCAGAGCTGAGTGCTGGGTCCTGTGGTGGACTGCACCACTGTCCATCCCCAAGTGGCATCTCTGCAGAGAGAAGATGCATGGTCCTAAGCAGGCTTACTTACCTGCTTGTTAGGAAATCTTAACAATTTCAAATCTACACCCTGTCCTGTGGGATTTGTACATTACATAAGCATTCCACTGTCCTGCACCCATACTCTACAATCCTGTTTACAGCACAGAATCTGGGCATGAAGTCAAATTCCAGTACAAGTCAGCCCTGCCGTGTTTGACACCACATTGTCAGTAGTGTGTTGTATGAACTGTTTGTGGGGTCTAGATTTAAGTGAAGACCCCACAGTAACAATTTTTTAAATGTATGTCTATGTTAAATGTAACAAGTGTTAACATTTTAAAATGTGTGTGTGTATAAATGTGACAAGTATTAACACTTTAAATAATCTGATTTACCTAGTAAACATTCTGATGAAGAGGAAGCTTCACTCCTGAAACACTTTCCTCATGATTCCAAATTACTGTAAGAATTAAAAACTTAACACTTCATAGTTTGACAAGATTTAGCCTGTTAGTTTTGCTACTCAGTGGTTATTAAATCTTATAGTTTGAGCCAGTATTAGCACCACACAACCACTTATTGCAAAATACATTTATTGATGATAACTGTATATAATTTACTCCCTATATTTGATGTTACAAACTTTAGGGTCTTTGAGATAGGCAGGATCCTTGTATGTAACTGGCATAAACCCTGTGAAGAGAGAATGAAAGTTCTTCACCAAAGACAATGAGCAAAATCTTGTTTAGCATAATTCAGTGTTTTAGATGCTCTTACCCAATATTTGAGCTCTCTTAATTGCTTTTGTGATTTCTTTTTGTTTCTTCCCACAAAGACCTATAAAAGAAAATGCTTTCTTATTCATAAAAAAATACCAATACTCAAAATGCATGACAATTATGTCACAGAAAGGCTGGAAAACTGTATAGAGCCTGAAAGTGAGTATCTTGGGTTCTGTGGGCCACACAGTCTCTGTCATCATTAATTCTGCTCTTGTAGCTCACACATTGTGGAAACTTAGCTATTTAGCAGGTGCCAGATCTGCTTTGGCCTGTAGGCAATAGGCCCCTGGTTTCTCTACATGTTGTCACCCTATAGTTAACTGAGTACAAGAAGATATGCAAAATTATTACCCTTTTGGCCTCAGAAGAGACTTTCTCAAAGTACCCATAGTTTTTGGTCTAATAGTAATTTGTGGCAATATTTGAAAATCTGCCAGTTTTCTTTTTTTTTTTAATAACAGAAGTAGGCTTATCTACATTTAAGTTGCTGTAATAGAGAACAAAATACCTGTTATGTGCCGTCCATAAATGCATCCAGTAAATGGAGAAATAAACTGGGATAAAAGCTGGTTTGAGTTATATTTGGAAAGGAAAAAAATTTTATGTTAATACACTTGTTATTCAACCTTGTATAAATTTCAAAACACAAACCTTATATCACCTTCAAGCTATAAAAGGCTTATTAACAAATTTTAGACAGACTTCAAACATATGAATAAAAACACTGAATTATGTTCATTCTATTAACAGGTCATCTTTTTAAAATAACCAAAGTAATTGTGAAAGTTAACATCTCTTCCCCAGGGTGTCAAAAAAAAGTCTATACAACAGATGAATGAGCATGTTCTTTCAGTGCTAAACCTGTTTTCTTCACTTTTCCACAGATAACTTTTCTAAAGAACTTTTGCTTATACCAAGGTACAGAACATTCCAACTGTCATGATAGACTATCCCATAATATCAGACTACAGTGAGGTCTCCAAGATGTACAGGTATATCAGGCCATTTGCTGTTACTTATGTTTTATTAATCCGAATACTTGCATTTTACAGTTTCTTGGGTTTTCTCCCACCAAAGAAGCTATTACTGAATATGACTGTCAATATACCTAACTCTGACAACACCTTCTCTCCCAAATTTGCCACTTTTAATCTGCCGAGCACTCGACAACAGATAAAATGAATGCAAAATAGTGATACTGGTGGTGAGGTACAGATATCAACTTCAACACAGGAGCTTTTCCCTAACTACTCAACTCCACCGACTGAGAATCACTGCCACAGGGAGCTACTGTTAAGAGGTTTGGGGCAAAGAAAAAACAAATACTGAGATGATTAAGAGTAAATGAAGGACAGCCCAGAGGTTCCAATCTGAATGAAACAGATGCCTTATACATGCAAGTATAACCAGATTTGAAGTTACGAAGCTGCTGAAAGTCACCCCTACACAAAGCCTATTATAAAAACTGACTTGGTTCTCTACTATATTAATAAAAGAGCGAAAGTCCCAAATCAAGTATCACAGTGAAGTAAAACCAGATCTCACCTGTACATTCTTATAATCTACACGTTTTTCACACAAGATACATTTTTTCAGAGGCTCCTTATAAGGATTTTCCATTGGAATAGGCTAGCATAAAGAAAAAAACAAAAATCTGATGTTTTTTGTTAACTTTTAATCAAAAAAATCTTAGAGTACCACATTTAAATCTCTCCAAGGGATTAGCTGTACTTTTCTTAAATGAATAAATAGTAACAGTTTGGCTTACAAAAGAAAAAGTTATTTCTGAAAAAGACCATTTTAAAGTTTGAGTGTACTCATATATATTTTGTACAAGTATCTTGTTTTAGTTTGGCTAAGGAGGGATTAATTGATGGAGGACGATTCTGTGAAAAATACAATCTTTGGGGAGAAAAGGGTTTATCGGAGGAAAAAATTAAAATCTTCAGTAAGTGATTAAAAATGCTTTGCTCAGATTGTTAGGTGACTAAAAATTCTTAAGAAAAACAGCACAACAGACAAGATATGCAATTCTTAAACTAGTATAGTCTCTGAATCCATCCCTATATTTCTCTAGATGTTTTACTGATATTTTTGTGTTACAAAAAGACAATGCCCCCATGTGTGTACTAAATCACGTCAATCGTGTCCAAGTCTTTGTGACCCATGGACTGTAGCCCGCCAGGCTCCTCTGCCCACGGGATTCTCCACGCAACAATACTGGAAATACTCCACGCCATTTCCTACCCCAGCAGATCTTCCTGGCCCAGGGACTGAACCCACATCTCCTTATGTCTCCTGCACTGTAGGCGGGTTCTTTACCTCTGTCACCAGCCCCAGTGTCTCCACAGCTTACTGTAACACTACGCAGGTTTATTTATGTCTTTTTACTACAATTTTATAGTAGTATAAAATTGTTTTATAACAATTTAAAACAGTCCCGGACTGTTTTATAAGTTTGTGTCAGCCTTTTTGGTTTTTCTTTGTTCATTACTGCTTCTAAAGCTTCCATCACAAGGCCTCCGTCCTAAAATCACTTTAGGTGTCTCCAGTATACAGATTCTGAATCTAGAAACGGCTTTGAAGTCTTGAACCCCTGTAGTTGTACACAAAACTTCAAGTAAATGGGGCTTTGTGCCTTTTTCTGAGGAACCCTTAGCTTTCATGAGAGTCTCACTGGGATTGAGGACCTAAAGAGAAGCTCTGGTAACTTCATTTACTCTCGACTATGGTGTGATTAGATGACCAAGATGGATGCTCAAAGGGACTAGAGGAGTTCTTTCATTTCTTCCAATGCCTCAAATGTTCCTAATTCAACTTATATTCAACTCACGTGTAATGACTATTCCTTCTGTATGTGTTTTATGTGGTCTGCTGCTGCTAAGTCGCTTCAGTCATGTCTGACTCTGTACAACCCCACAGACGGCAGCCCACCAGGCTCCCCTGTCCCTGGGATTCTCCAGGCAAAAATACTGGACTGGGTTGCCATTTCCTTCTCCTTTATGTGGTCTAACTAGTATCAAATTGTCTTTGTATGTAGCAAGAAAAGCTATACTGCCTAAATCCAATGCTAGTACTTGAAATCCATAAAAAACATACATCTACAGTTTAGAAGAAACTATTTAACGTCCTGACATAAATTTTTAATTACTAAGATAAAAATAGAATTGAATTTGAAATGAGGACAGGGAGTCAAGGTATGGGTAAACTTCGTACAACCCTTTTGTTGGACTTCCTGCAATTACAGCATGCATCAAAACTACCTTTTTAAATTCCCAAAGCACGTATCTAGAAAGAAAAATGTTACAGAAGTCATGCTTCTTGCTAATAATCTAGGAATTCTCTTACTTCAAAGTTCACTTAAGTGACTACTCATCAATAAATTACAATTTTCAAACTGAGATTAATGATTATCATCTTAATTGTCTTTGTCCTTCAGCTGAACTCTATTCAAACAGCTAAGACATAACCTGGCCTTAATTGCAAATGTCTTATTAAAAGGAAGAAAAAAAATTCTTACCAGGTCCTCACTGCTGGTTACCTGTTTATATTGTGAACAACTTCTCCACAGCACTGCAATTAAAAAGAAACAGAAACAAAGTATTTTTTGTTAGCTCAGCAACTAAGGAAAGATTGAGGCAAGATGAACTAAGGGACACAATGTAAAAGGTTTATATTCATTATTACTAACAAAGTAAAGGGCCTTTAGGTTTGAGGCAGTGGTGGACTTCGGATAAAAATGCTTTCTGGGGCGTTGGGAAAAGGGCATATATACCTCTAGCCGTACAACCTCTCACCTGTTCCTGAAATTTATTTTCCCTTCTCTCCGTGGGTAAAGACAGATTTTAATGCAAACTAAAAGGCATTGTCATACCAAAGGGAAAATGAAAACAGACCCTACAAAAAAACACAAAGCAGATAAAAGTGCAGAAGTGACAGATCCCGTGGCCTATGTCACAATTTCGCCCTGATCTGGGGCCCTAGGATATCTGCGATTTGTTGCTAGGTGACTCTGAAAATGCTCCTTCCTTACCGTCTACCTGAAGATCTTGGGCAAGTCCCTGGCTCTTTTTGAGAATCGCTCCTCGTACATTAAAACGCTGTACTGGACGACATCTCACGTCCTCTTCAGCTTTAAAATACTAGTCATTTAAAATACGGGCCATTACAGATGCCCACTTCTCTAAATAATCGCCTAAACACCAGTGTCCTTTAGCTAACAGCGACGACTCCAACGACCTAACTAGACCTAAACCAACGGCTGCAATGCTACATAAGAGCATAGGACATGGAGACTTTACCTGCACGAGTCCCGGGATTTGTGAGGCAGACAAAAGCCGTTGGGAAACGCGTAAACTTTCTCTTCCCTAGCCCACCGAAAAGACCTACCACAGCAGCCATGGTTTCTTGCTCCTCCCTTTCCTTTCCGGTTTCCAAAAACAGTCCCTTCCGGTGTACTTCCCCTAGAGGCCCGCGGACTCGGTTCAAAGGTTCCGCAATTTGCCGGGACTCAAAGAGCGGGTGGGGTTTTCAAGACGCCTGCGCAGTACCTTCCCTTTCTCCTCCCCCTCGCCCCCCACCTCTTGCCGAGCCGCCAGCCCAGCACACTTAACGATTGGATGAGGAGAGGGCGGGCTCCCAGGTTTGTGCCTCCGTTTCCGGTCTCAAAGCGGTCCTTCCCCAAGACGGATGGAGAGGGGAGCGCAGCTGCCACCTGTTGCCACCCTCCCCTTGTTGCTGCACTTACCCCTCCACTAGGGGGTTGCCGGCTGGGTCACGGGGAAAGAAGTTGCGGCTGGGCCCTCAGGCCCTGCCATGGACGAAAGTGGTTCCCGCATCCGCAGGCGGGTGTCCGTCCGCAAAAGAAACCGTCCTAGTCTAGAGAGCGTTTCTGCCGCCTCCCCCGCGACCGAGCTTAAACACCGCGATGAGGAGAAGGAGGACGAGGAGATGGTGGCCGGGAGCCGGCGGCGGAAAACCGTGGACGTGCAGCCGGTCGAGGTACAGCTCCATCACCTCTCAGATTCCCCTGAGTTCCTCGTTCTATTTCCCACCTTTGGAGTGATGGTACATACCCAAGTCCCCACTGCGCATGCTCACTGAAAGGCGGGGAACTTGAAACTCCCGAGTTTGGCCGTTCCCGTCTCAGGTGCAAGCAATTGACAGGTCATCTACTAGCCTTCTTGGGCTTACCTCATCTTTGTTATCGCTTACTGTTAGCCCCCGTAGATATATATAATTGTGAAACATAGACCTTGAGACTTGAATGGCATGACACAAAGTCCTATACTTCCTATACTTCCAAGTTTTTGCTTCTCCTTGTAGTAAAAGTACCCAGACCTGTAATGGGCTTTGTTAAGCTATTTGCTTTATCCAGGTTTTACAACAGAAATTCGACCGAGAAGTTAAGCAACTACACTTCCTATTCCAAATCTTGTGTTCTTAATCCCTTCACTATGTTGCTACCCCCAAATTATATCTCTTCTGTTTATAGTCTGTCCCAAATCAGACATTCCATTTCAATTCTATTCTAAGAACAATCTTCTTGGAGTGCCCAGTGACATAAGCGTGATTTTATTGCAGACCAGTGTCTGCAGATGGGACGGGAAACAGTACTGCGGTTATCAAACTCCTAGATGGAGGAGCCTGGTGGGCTGCAGTCCATGGGGTCGCTAAGAGTCGACACGACTGAGCGACTTCACTTTCACTTTTCATTTTCATACATTGGAGAAGGAAATGGCAACCCACTCCAGTGTTCTGGAGAATCCCAGGGACAGGGGATGCTGTCTCTGGGGTAGCAGAGAGTCGGACACGACTGAAGCGACTTTGCAGCAGCAGCAGCAGCAGCAGCAGTGAGATGATATCCCCGCCCCCCCCAGTAGATGGCCGTCGGTCTTGCTACCATTTTAAAAGATTTAACGGTAGCTTAAGAATTAGGATCCCAGCATCACTAAGAGTACAGTTGATGTCAGTCACTTAACGTCTCTGGGCCTCTGAATCTCCATCTGTAAAATGGGACAATAGTATCTATTTTATAGGATTATTTACATTTAGGTCTATGATCCATATGTGACCATACAGTTATATATCTAGGAGAGCTTTCAGCTGAAACTTTTATTTTTAATGAAGCTGGACTCCATGATAAATCTTTTTTGTTTTCTTTCCAGATTATTGACAGTGAAGAGGACATGTTTGGTGACTATGATAGCTTTGCTGAGAACTCTTTTTTAGCTCAAGTTGATGACCTGGAACAAAAGTATTTGCAACTTCCTGAACATAGGAACCATGCTACAGACCATGCCACTGAAGATCTTTGTTCAGAAAGCAATAAACATAACACACTCAACATTACTGCTGTAGGTGACTGTACAGAATTAAATATAGATGAGCACACAAAGAACCAGAGCAGGCATGACGATGTCTCTGTTGAACCTGAAGTTGATATTTTGTATGATGTACCTTCTTCTCAGATTTTATTCTTTGAAAATTTGCATAACTCTTCCAGTGATTTGGGTGGTCCATCTACTGAAGAAAAGGATTGGAACTCATCCTCTCCTAAGACTGTGAATGAGGAATTGCTGGTTAATAGCAGAGAGCAGCCCCAGCAGACTGTTGAATCCTCTTCGAAAATCAGAACTAGTTCAGATGCAAATAGGAGAAAAAGTCTGAAAGATCATCTAAAAAGTACCATGACTGGAAATGCCAAAGCCCAAACACCAATGTTTTCTAGGACTAAACAGCTCAAAGAGACTCTCCTATCTGAAGAAATTAATGTTGCTAAGAAAACAATTGAGTCATCATCAGATGACCTCGGTCCTTTTTATTCATTACCCAGCAAAGTGAGAGATCTTTATGTTCAGTTCAAGGGAATTGAAAAATTATATGGTAATGTTTTTTGCTGGAATGAAAAAACATTTACCCTCGTTACCATAATATTGTTGCAAATCAGTAGAAAAAAGATGCGTCCATGGTCCTATTTCTCACCTTAAACCAAAAACTCGTCCTCTCAGCTTTCCATCTGTATCCTGCTGCTGTTAAACTTTTTTTCTTCCCTTCGTGGCCACACTGCTCCAACCTGTTATCCTTGCTGTCTCCTTTTCCTTGCCTCAGATAATTCCCAGCCCATTCCACATCTGGGTTCTGTGTTGTCCCATATTATATAATGACTGGGGTGTAAACCCAGTGAGACTTTAGTTCTTCCCTGACTTCTCAGTTGCTTACCTAACACAACTGACCAGACCCTTCCTGAAACACCCATTTCTTGACATTCCACTCCTGGTTTGTTTTTTCTAATTAGCTGGCTGCTCCTCAGTCTTCTTAGCTTCCTTGGCTGACTGTTATTTTGCTACCAAAACTTAGTTGCTGTAATTCCTTTGACTATTCATGTCTTGAGTGAGTCAGTAATTAAAAATAATCATCTTTAAAGACAGCTTAAGTTAGGGTTTAAATGCAGATAAATAGTAGTAATAATAGCTGATTTGTCTTGTAATGTTTTTTCAAAAACCCTGGCTCCTTGCAAATTTTCAAATATGTGTCATTTTAGACAAAAAAGGGACACTTGCTGCCATCCTGAAAGAGCATCCTATCAACAAATCACTTCATAATTACTTCTGAAACTCCTGAGTTAGTATCATGAACCACCTGAAAACATAGGTTCTTATCTCAGGGGGAAGACATTGAGGTTGGAAAAGTAGGACTACAGGAAACAAAGTCTAATACAAGGTTTTGCAAGAGTCTAACAAACTAAATTGTGAGGTTTGGAGTTCAAGAGCTAAAGGTGTGTATTGTCCTTGAAGTCGATGTCACTTTTCTGCCCTCTGCTTTTTTTCCCAGCACCTTGTTTTATGTTTCATCTGCATCTCCTGCCCTCAGGATAAGACTCTTATCTAACTCATCTTTTTCTTTTTTAAAAAGATTTTATTGATTTGTTTTTGGCTGCACTGGGTCTTCATTGCTGAGCGTGGCTATCTCTAGTTGCAGTGAGCGGGGGCTACTCCCTAGTTGCGGTGTGCAGGCTTCTCGTTGCAGTGGTTTCTCTTGTTGCAGAGCACAGGCTCTAGGGCCCATGGCCTCAGTAGCTCTGCTCCCGGGCTCTAGAGCACAGGCTCAGGAGATGGGCATGTGGGCTTAGTTGTCGAACAACATGTGGGATCTTGGGGATTGTCAAGCAGCAACCTGATGATGAGTTCTGGTGCTGTCAATTGACCACAAGTTTTGCACTCTGAGCCTTAGTTCCTGATCTGCTAAAAAGGGATAATAATTTTTTTGCCAGTTATATTGTGTCAAGAACTTGCCAAGTTGGACTTTGATTATGACTGTCAGTAATTATATATTGTTTACTTTCACGTAAGAACTTTAGTAAATACTTTTTAAAATCCCAATATTTGTAAATCTGATGACGGTATGACCAATTTAAAGCATGAAATATGTGTGTTTCTTTTCATTGAGCTAAAACAGTGCTTCTCAAAGTACAGTTCCTAACTGCAGCATCAGCCTCACCTGGAAATCTGTTGAAATACACATTCCCAGGTCCCACTCTAGCCCTCCTGAGTCAGCACCTTGGACTGGGATCTGGCATTCTGCTTGGATAAGCCCTCCTGATCCTGTTCTGCAGAAAGTTTGAGAGCTCCTGAGCTGGAGAACTTCAGCCTTATACAGTACTGTTGTTTTTGCCTTTTAGGTGTAGAGTTACATTCTTAGTGTTTTATAAAAATATTGGGAACTAAATAATTTTTTTTAGTATGTGAAGATAAATGTTATTTTAAATATTTATTGTTTTGGTCATTTTATACTTTAAAACCCTTGAGTTGGATAAAATATGGACATGTAGTTTCACATGAACATCTGCAGTTTGATAGCTAATGGGTGATACTAGCCTAAAGTATTTTCTAATATTTAGGTATTAACTATTCAGTGTATTTAAATATTTTTGAAAATTTTTTTATCAAAGCATAGTTGATTTACAACGTTATAGCAGCTGTAGAAAAACCCAAATGAACTTTGCAGCCTACTCAACATGTTAGTTTCAGGTGTACCACATAGTGATTTAATATTGTTACAGCTTATATATTCCATTTAAAGTTACTACAAAATAATGGCTATTATTTCCCTGTACTGTAAAATCCTGAAATACTTTTAAAGTAAAAAAAAAAACATAATCATTTGCCTATATTTCAGGCTGTAAATAATTAGTTCATATGATTGTGTAATAATTCAGTCTTTATCCTGTTATTGGCTCTTTATTATATAAACAGTGCTGAGGTGAACACCTTGCACATAACTTTTACACATGCACTTGCTTTTTCTTTCTATCGGTGTAGAGTTCTATAAGCAATACTGCTAGACCCAAGGCAGCATGCAGTTTTATGTTTGTTGCCAATAGATTGCTTCCCAAAAAAGACTGTAGCAGTTTATACTTTCATCAGCCACACACAAAAGTGCCTGTTTGTTCCTGTTCTAGTCAACTCTGTATTTTACATGTGGGGAGCTTTTTGTTTAGGTAGTTATTTAATGCTTTTTATTGGATTATTTCTTTTGCCAAGCTGATAGGTAACAGTAGAGCATCTTTCCGTGTATTTATAAACCATCTGCATTTCTCCATACTGTGAAGTGTCTTATCATATCTTTTGCCCATTTTTCTAAAGGTAAATATAACGTACATTTTGAAGACTTTTGATGATCCACATTGTCCACTTTTCCTACGAAGTACTTAGACTAGTTTTCACATTTTGTTTTGGATCTAATATGATCCTTTTCATGAGTTCCACCTTGCTAACTTGTGGAAACTAGATTTTGTTGTTTAGTCACTAAGTCATGTTTGACTCTTGCAACCCTATGGACTGTAGCTGGCCAGGGTCCTCTGTTCATGGAATTTCCCAGGCAAGAGTACTGGAGTGAGTTGCCATTTCCTTCTCCATGGGCTCTTCCCAACTCAGGGATCAAACCCATGTCTTTTGTGTCTTCTACATTGGCAGGTGGATTCTTTACCACTGAGCCACCAGGGAAACCCTAGATGTCATGGTTAATAACCCTAGTCTTTTATGGTTTAAGCAATCTAATCAGTTTAAGGATTTTTTTTTTTTTTTTTGACCACACCAGATCTTAGGTGCAGCATGTGGAATTTTATCCCCTCATCAGGGATCAAGCTCAGTCCCCCTGCACTGGGAGTGTGGAGTCTTAAGCACTGGGCTACCAGGAAAGTCCCTCTCATCTGTTTAAAATGGTATTCAGACCATTCAAACCAGCTCCCAGTGAAAGCTGGTTGAATATAGTCTTTCTAGGTTTGTGTAAATTTTCTTTTTTCCCCTCTTGGCTCTGTTTCTCTGTTGGGTGAATGAGGAAGGGAAGCTTACACAGTGTCCTTACCAAACATAAGAGAAAGACCTTAGAATTCACACAGATTCTTGAAATGCCCCTTAGCCCCTCTGATGTCCCAGGTGATACCTCTTGTCCAGCAGGCCTGCATACCCGGTGGAATCTTAGACGTCAGTCTGCAGCTGGCAATTGTGTAAACTAGTTGCCCACCCCACCAACCAGGCCTGAACTAGTATGCACACCATGCATTGGAGATTTTTTATATTTATATACAGTTACATTTATTACTATAAGATGCTACACAGGGTAGGATTTGATTTTTTCTTTTTAGAAAACTCTGTAGAAGGGAAAAATAAGGCTTTTTCTTTTTTTCAATTCCACAGAATGGCAACATACTTGCTTAACATTGAAATCTGTGCAAGAAAGGAAAAATTTAATATATTCCTTGCCAACAAGTGGTGGAAAAACCCTTGTGGCTGAGATTTTAATGCTGCAAGAACTACTATGCCGGCGAAAAGATGTTTTAATGATCCTACCATATGTGGCAATTGTTCAAGAAAAGGTGTGATTTGTTAAAGAAAATGGTATTTGTTAATGTTATTTTGATGTTCAGGTATGAAAACTAGAATAAATTTAACTTTTTATTGACTGAGAAGAGGTAGCGTTATTGATGGAGAATTATTATTTTTAGGATATGCAGAAGCACTGTGGTGTAGTTACTAAAAATCTCTTCTAATACTAATTACCTGTTTAAGAAAGTTTTTTTTTCCCTAAACTCCATTTCAAATGTTCTACTGATATTTAGCATGCTTTTTCAAGCAGAAAGTAACCATTTTGTCAAATGAGTTATTCTGATGTTTTTTAATATCAGAAAAAATTAAAATTTATTTTTACATTTGTTACATAGTTTAAAAGTGGCATTCATTTGCAAGGGTCAGTACATTAATCATGACATTTCTTAGATGTATATGTTTTAGCCGTAACCTTATTCCCATTGATTTATATTAAACACTATTTTAGATTTTTTTAAATCCCTGTGAATTAGAGTTCTTATCTGATTTTTTTTTGTGTTTATTTTAATGTTCTAGATTTCAGGTCTGTCAAGTTTTGGTATAGAACTGGGTTTCTTTGTTGAGGAATATGCTGGAAGCAAAGGAAGATTTCCTCCAATTAAAAGAAGGGAAAAGAAATCATTATATATTGCCACTATTGAAAAAGGACATAGTCTGGTGAACTCCTTGATTGAAACTGGAAGAATTAGCAGTCTGGGTCTGGTTGTTGTAGATGAGGTTGGTTACTATGTTTGTTGATTTATTAACATTTTTATTATACTAACTTATTATGTGTATCTGTTTGATACCTTATGAGGATGAGTAATTTATTTTAACATATAGATGGTGTGTAGATAAAGGTATTTCATGCTTGTAATCTTAAATTCAGTTTTGTGTCAGTTGTTTCTTGAAGAGTGAGTATATGTCCATATGTTCAGTTTTATGGTAGTACTGATGAATTCCTGATCCCAGGACATTGTCCTAGGGATAACTTCAATAACTTAAAATACCAGTGAAATAGTGTATATGTACTCCAGTTGGTGCATAACTAAAATGCTTGAGTTATAAAGCATACATTGTTTCTTCATTTCATCAAATATATGCTTGTTTTATATAGGTATTATATGCAGACTTACTTTTATCCTTTTTTTTTTAATCTCAAAGTTGCACATGATTGGTGAAGGAACCCGTGGAGCTATTCTGGAAATGACTCTGGCGAAGATCCTCTACACCAGCAGTAAGTGTTTTTTTTTCAAATGTGGTCACTAGTTGATTTATAACCAAGAGACCTATAGAAGACTTAATCCTATCACTAGCTAGATTATGTAACCTAAAGTAAGATGCTTAAGCTTTCTATCTTAGTTTTTTATTTCTAAAATAAGTTTATACGTTTTTGCTGGATGCATGAGTAGAATCATGAAGATAAATGAAGTTAGCATTTGAAGATGTCCCCAGCACTATCCTCCACTTAATAGCTCTGTGTAATTAGGCACGTGACTTAACCACTCTTCCCTCATCTGTAAAATGGGCACAATAATGGTACCAACATGATGGGATTGTTGTAAGAATTACATGTGGTAACACATGTGACCAGCACATTCAGCCATGCTCAGCACATAGCACAGTAAAGGTCTGCTGCTGTTGCCATCATCAATATCATTTAACATAATGTCTGTAAATAGTCACTTCAAGGAGCTATTTTGCAACATCAGATAGTTTCTAAATATATATGAAATATTTATTCTAAATGTCTTCTCTTTTTATATACTATTGCAATAGCTTATTATCTATTATAATAGTTTATAGAAAATTATTAATCATAAAGGTCAGATTTTAAGAATTATTTTTAAAATTCTGATAACAGTGGTATTTAGGCAGATTGTAGCACTTTATAATCATTGATTAAAAAATGTTTACTGAGTACCCACAGCATGTCAGGCCCTATTTTAAGTGCTAGGGATGTAGCAGTGAATAAAACAGAGTCCCTGCCTTTATCAAACCTATATTTTAATGAAAGTGAACAGAAATAAGCAGATAAACAAGAAAATAGTGTGTCAGATAGTGACAAATTCTATGGAAAAATATAAAGCAGAGGAAGAAAGGAGAATGATCATCTACTTGTCACATCCAGGGTACACTGACAGTTCTTGTTTTAGTTTCTTTTTAGCATTTGAGTATTCATCATTCTTTTTTCCTTTGGTTGCTGATACACCATTCTCTCTTCGTTACCCTATTGTCTTTCTGAGACTGATCATGTGTTAGCGCTGAGAGGTAGAACAGCGTAATGGCTAAGGGCAGACTCTGCAGCTGGATTCCAATCCTGGCTCACTTTTAACTTTGTGTGTGACCTTGGGCAGGTATAGTATATAGTATAGTAACTGTGCCTCTTTTTCCTTGTGCATCAAAAATGGAGGATAGTAATAGAACCTTCCTCACTGACTCGCTGTAGAGACAGCATGAGTCAGTCTTTGTAAAGCATCTAGCATAGTACCTGCACATAATGGACATGTGGCTGCTGGGTACTTACATGAATACTTACGTATACTGCTGCTGGGTACTTACGTGAATACTTACGTACACTGCTGCTGGGTACTTACGTGAATACTTACGTACACTGCTGCTGGGTACTTACGTGAATACTTACGTACACTGCTGCTGGGTACTTATTTATATAAGTATACTGATACATATTTATGTGTCTTTCTGTCACCAGTGCCTTGCACTTAATAGATATTTGAACAAAACGTCTCTCTTCAGTTTCCCCTTTTGTTCTCCTTTGTGACACTGCTTGCTAAGTGTGTCCATTGTATACATTGGTGTTGCCATAGATTCATCCCTTATTTCCTTCTTCATGTGTTTCTGCTAATTCTCATCCATGCTCATGACTTTAAAGTCTTCCTGTGTTCTGGTGACTCCCAATTTGTGTGACCAGCTTATACCTCTCTTCTGAGTAATATCATCTGCCAGATTAATCGTCTGGTTTTGTAGAGTTGATTGTTGAACAACACAAGTTTGAATTGCATGGGTTCACTTGTAAGTGGGTTTTTTCAGTAATAAGTGCTGCAGTACCACAGGATCTGTGGTTGGTTGAATCCAGAAATGCAGAACTGAAGATAAGGAGGGCCAAGTAGAGGCTTTACATGGATTTTCAACTGTACAGAGGGGTGGTGTCCCTAACCCTCATTTTGTTCACGGTCAACTGTTTGTCTTACCTGCCCCCTCTTTCCCACATCACTCTGGAAAAATTACAAACTTAAAATTACTGTTATGATATACTAAATAACACATTTTTATCAATACTTTTTTCTTTTTAGAAACGACTCAAATTATTGGTATGAGTGCAACATTAAACAATGTTGAAGACCTACAAAAGTTCCTGCAAGCAGAATATTACACCAGTCAATTTAGACCAGTATGTACCTAAGGTTTGATTGTTATCTATCATTTTTGCTACATATCATATTTGTAGCAAATGTACTATATAAAAATTCTGAGAATGATGAAGGGGCATAATGCCACTCACTGTGTCTAAATGCTAACAAGTCTATATGGAGAGAGCATACACTGTGGGGTCAGGGAGCTTGGCTAGGATGGGTGCCCAGCTCATGGACCTTCAGTGAATATTTATTGAATGAAAATTTTCAGACCCATTCTGCTTTTCCACTTTATATTCCGTAGGGTAAATTTTTTCATCTGGTAAGAATTTAGTGATTCACATTTTGAGTTATTGACACATAAAAAAGTTTACCTTAAAAATTAAAATGTTTTCAGAGATTTAAGTTTTGATAGTTATAATGCTTTTTTAAAATAAATTAAGACCTCACATGGATATAAACTTAAACTCCCCAATAACAGTATTCCCAAAAGGCTTGAGGAAAGTAAGTACATGTTATTCATAGTTATTTGAAAGAAGCTTATAATGTACATGTACTCTGTAGTCTCTGTGTCTAAATAGGTTTTCAGAAAATGATTTTTTAGAATCACCAAATTTTAACTTGAAATTTGGTATTTTTACATTTGCACCAAATGAGAGAATTTTCAAGAGAGAATTCCTGACCGTAATTGTCAAGTTAGAGGGTGTTCTGTAGGTGGCTGTGTGGTACAGTGGATAGTATATTGAGCTTCTCAATGCTATTCTTTAAAAAATTCAATAAGCTCTATTTACAAACTTCTTTTGTCTACAGATACTTAAGTTGAAGTTGAAAATAATTTGGTGGTATTCACATTAAAACTGGTGACTAATAAAGTTTTAAATCTGGAGGAGTAACACAAATAACTCCTTAATAAAAGATAAGAGTGTGAACACTTGGCTCACCTTTACTTCCTCTTGTGACAAATACAAGTGTCTGATTTTTCTCTTTTAGATATGTGGCTATTTAATTCAAAAGTATTTCCTCAAGGATAGTAATCCCTATTTTGATTTAAAAGGAAAGAAACTTAAATGGGAAATAAATAAATTTAAGTTGAAGCATTCTGCATACCTTAGGAAAGCTAAACTTTTTGTACTGTTTTATAACATATTTTACAAAATTTGAAACTCTAGAAAGAGGAATTTATATATGACATTAATTGCAAATGTCCTTTTAATTCAAGGTTGAATTAAAAGAATATCTGAAAATAAATGACACAATATATGAAGTTGACAGCAGAGCTGAAAATGGCATGACTTTCTCACGCCTCCTTAATTATAAGGTAACCTTGATAATCCCTGATGGTGAGGTTTCTAGACTTTGTGCCCAGCTGCCCTGGGACACCGCAAAGGAGTCACATGGGTACCATGGGAAAGTTTAGATATTTCAGAGAAAAAAAGCTGATGCTGGACATCTGTTGGACACCATACAAATGACTGGTTCAAGACAGTTTCCAATGTCAATATTAGACCACACTACATTCCTTCCTAGGATAGTATATCTTTGTGAAGTTGGTGATTTTTTTTCTTTTCTTTTTTTTTTTTTTTGACAATTACTGTAAGCAAATACCATGTGAAAATCAATGTGGAACAGGAAATGAGGGTTTCATGGTTTGAAAGACTGCAGGGCCCAGGTGTGCATACTTCTCATTAGTGGGTTATGATAGTTATTTAAGAATGAAATGAAAATTTTTTTTCAACTGACATTTGTTGTTATTCAGATGGCTACTTATTTGTGAAGAAATGCATACTTGTTGTTTGGACCTGACTACCTAATAATCAAAACTGTTAGGTATTTCTTTTGATTTTGGTGCTTCATGGACCAAGAAAGCTTGGAGACCTTTCCCATAAATGTTTATTCATTCAGCAACAACAGTAATACAAGAAGAAATATTTGTGGGCTGTATAGCTCAGATATTGGTGTATGAAAATATGGATGTCTACAGTGCTAATGTTCTGTGGTTTTCATGGAGGACATTGAAAAGGGGAGAAAGAAATTTTACAGCAGTTTTACTATTCCATGAAGGTATATTGGGCTTCCCTGGTGGCTCAGTGGTAAAGAATCCACCTGCCAATGCAGGAGACAGGGGTTCGATCCCTGGGTCAGGAAGACCCTCTGGAGAAAGAAATGGCAACCCACTCCAGTATTCTTGCCTGGGAAATCACATGGACACAGGACCCTGGCGGGCTACAGTCCATGGGGTCGCAAAGAGTCGGACAGGACTGAGCTACTGTCAAAGTTGAAGAAAGTGAGGAGATTTTAAATAACTTTACATTTTTCTTTGTTCTTTGAGTTCTTTATGTCTGTTTGATAAATATATGAAAACATGTCCTATGGTATGATTTAATATGTTTTTGAAAACTGTTAGTAATAGCAAGAGGTTTAACTTACTTATGCAGTTCTTTGACTATTATTAGGATCAATTTGTGTTTCTCTCTGTGGACTTTTTCTGCTTTGTTGAAGGTGGGCAGGCCATAGGGTTATTAATACAATTGATTATTTTCACTTCCTCTATTTAAAATTAAATACACCTAACAAAACCTTAATAACAAAAGTGGGACTTAACATTTTGCTGTATAATATAGGTTGCATCTTTTCTTTTAAATGGTCATATTTATTAAATGAGAAGTTCAAAATTATGGTTGATTTACTTACCTTTCAAAGCGCACTGGTAAAATGAAAGGCTTTCATGGTTGCTAAC
The DNA here is from genome assembly GCA_006410615.1 of Neotragus moschatus. Taxonomy (NCBI): domain Eukaryota; kingdom Metazoa; phylum Chordata; class Mammalia; order Artiodactyla; family Bovidae; genus Neotragus; species Neotragus moschatus. Next base: position 1,162,538 of record SJYA01001045.1, on the reverse strand, counting down.
TACTTTGTTCCTAAATCTTGTTGTGCAGTATTCCGATTCTCTGAAAAAGATGGATCCTGATCACTTGGTAGCACTGGTGACAGAAGTTATTCCCAATTATTCCTGCTTAGTTTTTTGTCCCACTAAGAAGAACTGTGAAAATGTAGCAGAAATGATATGCAAAAGTTTAAGCAAGTATGTTAATCTTCTAAAAATATTCTGTTTCATTTTTATCATGATCTACATGCCTGTATTCTGTTTATTTAACAAGCACTGATTACTTTTTGCAGACATTATGCTAAATTATTATACTAGATTCTAAAGGTCCTGGCCTTGAGGGAAAAAAGCTGAACTGTGAAATTCACAGATGTGAAATGGCCAGAGAAAACTTCTAAGGCTACATGTAAGAGAATGCTGACTAATACCACAGCTTGGCTCCACAGTGAGTCACCTTGAGGCCTTTTTAAAATCTCAGTGCCCAACCCACCTCTAAGACAAATCAGAATATTTGGGAGTGGGACCCAGGTACTACTATTTTGTAAAGCTTCTAAGCAAGTCCAACATACAGCCAAGGTCAACCGCTGGCCTATGTCATCAGAGGAGTAATCAATCATCACTATAGTGATGAAGGCCTATGTGAGCAGTGTTATAGTCGCTCAGCCGTGTCTGACTCTTTGCGACCCCATGGTCTATCCATGGAATTCAGGCAAGAATACTGGAGTGGGTTGCCATTCCCTTCTCCAGGGGATCTTCCCAACCCAGGGATCAAACCTGGGTCTCCTGCATTGCAAGCAGATGCTTTACCATCTGAGCTACCAGGGAAGCCTCATGTGATGAGAGGACTAATCAATAATCACTGTAGGAAATAAGGCCTATGTGATCAGAGGACTTAGTGTAGGGATTAATCGTATCTTTAGCTTAACTTTCTCTGTAATTAAATACTGTTGCCTTTGTTTTCTTAGTAACCTTCACACTGGGATTGTGTGGATGTTGGAATTGAATTTGCTAAATAATAAATGTACTGCTTTGTATTTGTATAGTTTTTTAGCACTGACTCTGTTACAGAGGTAAGTATAAAATGACCTTAAGTATGAACAGTTTTAGTTTTTTCTGTACCGTTTTGTCCCATGTGTTGTTTTAGCATATTTTTCAGACTTCTTATGGGCCTCTGAGCCAGTGCTAGGTGACTATGCACAGATCAGTACCCTGGATTCTAACCCAGCCCTCCTCCACTTGCCCCCACAGTCCTACTGTCATGGATTGGCCTAATACAGAGTTAAACTCATTGGCTAGCACAAAGATGCCGACGTTTGGGATAAAGTCAAGGAGTGTTTCCCATTTCAGTAACAGAGTCTGACTTTAAAATGATGATGTAGAGTATAAAAACCTAAGGAAATTAAATTATCATTGAAGGATGCTCAGTGAGTCATTTGTTTTCTTAGAATAAGGTAATATAGTCCTGACTAAGTGATGCGGAAATTTAGAGACAGACTTTTGAGGGATTAAAGAATGTGTGAAATGAGATTGATTGTTGGTCAAGTTATACCCTTGACTTATTTTGCTTTTCGGGGATAATAGTTTATTTGGGTCATAAATGTTGATGTTTAATGTTGACATACTTAAAAATTTGGTTCCCCGGAACCTTTAGTTAGTGAATTGTAATGGACCCTTGATACTTTTGTAAAGAGATAGGACTTAACTCTTTCTGAAGGAAAATTTCCTCTGAAATACATTTTCCATATTACTTGCTGCTTTCTTAAGGTAAATGTCCTGAGTATACTCAGCAGAGGCCACAGGACTGGAAAAGGCCAGTTTTCATTCCAGTCCCAAAAAAGGGCAATGCCAAAGAATGTTCAAACTACTGCACATTGCATTCATTTCACATGCTAGCCAAATAATGCTCAAAATCCTTAGAAAATGCCAGAAAAATACCTACGTCTGCTTCATGGACTACATTAAAGCCTTTGACTGTGTAGATCACAACAAACTGTGGGAAACTCTTAAGGAGATGGGAATACCAGACCACCATACCTGCTTTCTGAGAAATCTGTATGCACGTCAAGAAGCAACAGTTGGAACCGGACATGGAACAACGGACTGGTTCGAAATTGGGAAAGAAGTACATTAAGGCTGTCTGTTTTCACCCTGCTTATTTAACGTCTATGCAGAGTACATCATGAGAAATGCTGGGCTGAATGAAGCACAAGCTGGAATCAAGATTGCCGGGAGAAATATCAATAACCTCAGATATGCAGATGACACCACCCTTATGGCAGAAAGTGAAGAGGAATTAAAGAGCCTCTTGATAAAGGTGAAAGAGGAGAGTGAAAAAGCTAGCTTAAAACTCAATATTTAAAAAATGAAGATCACGGCATCCAGTCCCATCACTTCATGGCAAATAATTGGGGAAACAGTGGAAACAGTGACAGACTTTATTTTCTTGGGCTCCAGAATCACTGTGGATGGTGACTACAGCCATGAAATGAAAAGATGCTCCTTGGAAGAAACACAATGATAAATCTAGATAACATATTAAAAAGCAGAGAAATTACTTTGCCTACAAAGGTCCATATAGTGCTGTGGTTTTTCCAGTAGTCATGTATGGATGTGAGCTGGACCATTAAGAAGGCTAAGCGCCGAAGAATTGATGCCTTTGAACTGTGGTGCTGGAGAAGACTCAAGGAGAAGGGGACAACAGAGGATGAGTTGGTTGGATGGCATCACTGACTCAATGGGCGTGAGTTTGAACAAGCTCTGGGAGTTGGTGAAGGACAGGGAACCCTGGCGTTCTGCAGTCCATGGAGTCGCAAAGTCAAACATGACTGAGCAACTGAACAACAAACAATAAAATAGTTTAGCTCCCATCTTGGTGGCTGTTAACTAAAATGTTGTCATATTTAGAGCATCCTTTTTTCTGTTTTTCTGTAATTTATACATAGATGAATATAATCTAGGACTACATGGTTTCTGATCTCAGTAGTATCTTTGAAAAATAATTTCTTGAAAGTCACAGAGTATCAACCCTTATCTTAATTATTTGCCTCCTAATCATAACTTTTACAGGAAGCAGGTCCAGTACAATCTCCTAGAATATGCTTATTATGTGTGTTTAAGTACAAAGACTGAAGCAGAGTTTTCCCCAAGTGATTGTCTCAACCTCAAGGAAAATTATCTTTTTTATGGCTGTTAGTGCTTTGGACTTCTAAGTCAAGAATGTCTTTTTTTTTTTTTTTTCCAGTGAACACCCAGGACTTATGTCCTAATGTTTTATTATGTGTTTTCTTATTTTTAACATCCTCAATTGGAATATATTTGCTTAATAACTACTTCAACTCTTTTTTTTCTTTAATGTGCAGAGGTAGTTTTTTTTTTTAATTTTTATTTCTTAGTTTGTTTTGCTTTACAATACTGTATTCGTTTTGCTATACATTGACATGAATCAGCCACGAGTGTATATGAGCTCCCAATCCCGACTCCCCCGCCATACCATCTAACACTATTTCCTGACAGTGGCCAAAGCTCTGATTGTATCACTTTCCCTAAAAATCTCCCTAATAGTGATACCACAGTGCTTCTTAGCCTAGATTCATGCTAAAATCTGGCCCAATTTGCTTTTTCATCCTTATTTCTTCTACTCTCTATCCACCCTGCACATCAACCAGGTTGAGTTCTTGTCTTCTTTTATTCATTTATTTCTGGCTGTGCTGGGCCTTCGTTGCTGCGCACAGGCTCTCTCTAGTTGCAGCGAGCAGGAGCTACTCTTGGTTGTGGTGCTCAGGCTTCTCCTTGCAGTGGCTGCTCTTGTGGCAGATCATGGGCTCTAAAGCTCAGTAGTTGTGGCGTACAGGCTTCGTTGCTCGACAGCATATGGAACATTCCCCAACCAGGGACTGAACCCATGTCCCCTGCATTGGCAGGCAGATTCTTAACCACAGGACCACCAGGACGTCCCTACTTGTCTTCTTTGTTTATGCTTTGAACCCTCCATTTCCATGCATGCGATCATACTTTACCTTCTGCCAATAATGTGCTTCCCCACCCCCTCCCTGTGAAAGAGTTAACTTAGGCAGGTTGATGAGGAGTCCAAGCCTAAGGCCCCTTTAAGGAGGAGGTCAGCATTCCTCGTTTTCCCATTCTTTTGACATAGACAAGTAGTCCTTGCAGGCAGCAGTATCTCTTGTTCAAGGACGTGCCTTTTTTTTGAGCTTTGGATGTATGTTGTGGGAGAAGGTCTGGATAAAAACTTCCACAGCCTTGAGCTCTCGGTTAACCTGTTCCTCTGGGTAATCTCATGTTGATGTCATCCCAGGGTGTATGTTATGGGAAAGGGTCTGGGCAAATTTCTCACAGCCTTGAAGTATTTCTTATCTATTCTCAGCAGCTAGGTGAGTAGTATATAAGGCCCCGCTTAAGTCATTGAGTCGGGTGCTCTCCTACCCTCTTCTGATGTCTTTGTCAGAAGCTTTTTCTGTCACTTTCACTAAATAAAATCTACACAGAGCTCCGAGTGGCTGAGGCTGTCTTTGGTCCCGGAGTTAAATCTTCTCCCTGGGAGATGAGGAATCGGGAGATACTGTTCACCACTTAGCTATCAACTGCCACCTCTAAACTGTTCTTCAGGACCCAGCTCACATCTCAACTTCCCCCCACAAAACCCTTCTCCATAGATCCATGTCTTACCTGGTCATCTACAAATAATGTCTCCCTTCTCTTAAAGTGTAGGGTAATTGTCCTTAAGACTTAATTCCTTGAGAAGAATTTGTCCCTTTCAGGACCTCAAACTCTGACTGGAAAATAGTAACATAAAATCTGTAGCTCCCTACCCCGCTGTCACTTTTGGTTCTTGCACTGTTGACTCTCGACCACTTTCTGCCCCTTTCTTCATTGTCTCCTTGCCGCCCATTTCTCAGCTTCTTATGAAATTACTGAACTTGTGCATTTAGCACCAGCCAGAGCTCTCTGTGCTTTCCATGAAGCTTGCTGCAACAGTACAGGGCTGCCTGTATTATATTTATATCTTAGACAATATTTTTTGGGTTTCCCAGGTAGCGCTAGTGGTAAAGGACACAGTTGCCAAAGCAGGAGACGTAAAAGAACACGGGTTCGATCCCTAGGTAGGGAAGATCCCCTGGAGGAGGGCATGACAACGTACCCAAGTATCCTGGTCCAGAGAATCCCACGGGCAGAGGAGACTGGCGAGCTACAGTCCATAGGGTCGCAAAGAGTTGGACATAACTGAAGCGACTTAGCACGCACACAGGCTCTGTTTGTTTGCTACTGGTATTCAGAAGTTGTTGCTTTACAGTCAATTAGTTGTACTTAGTCTTCCCTTTTTTTCTTTTCTAGAAAGGAATTGAGAAAAATAGATGCTTCTAGGTAAGGAGGCATTGTAGGATATTACTGAGGCTTCTCAAGTGCTAATATTTAGACAGTATTTTACATATAATTCATATGCTTTAATAATATATATAATTTTTATCTTCAGAGAAAAAAATTTATGACAAAGCAGTTCACCTTCACTGAAGATGTATTTTCTTGTGAAAAAAAAAAAATTGTAACTTCTAGAGCAGGTGTTTAAACCCAGCATTCAGGAATTCATAGGAAGTACAAGATTGAACCTCAGGAAGTACAGAAACCCTCTGAAATTATATGCAAAGTGTATTAATGTGAATATCTGTTTTTTTCCCTTAGCTTTAAGCAGATTTTCACAGGACTTTGTGATCCCCAAATAGGCTGAGAGAAACTGCCTGTTAATGCAATTGGAATTAGAATTCTAAGAATGTTTTATGTACTTAGGTCAATAAAAGTAACATGATTTTAAAAGGAGAATGTTTACATGTACATACTAAAATTAAAATGCTCTGTCCCTGTAAGATCAGGGGTTCTAATAGATCTTTTCCCTAGGGAATATCTGAAGCACAAAGAGGAAGAAAAACAGGAGGTGATTAAGAACTTGAAGAATGTTAGCGGTGGCAACCTGTGTCGCGTGTTAAAGCGCACCATCCCGTTTGGAGTTGCTTATCACCATAGCGGCTTAACCAGCAGTGAAAGGAAGCTCTTGGAGGAGGCCTACTCTACAGGGATCCTCTGCCTGTTCACCTGCACATCCACCCTCGCAGCAGGTGTTAACCTACCAGCGAGAAGGTAAGATACAAGCCATTGTCAATCAGGCTCCAAACTTTTCAGTTCCCAGCTTGCCAACAGGTTTGTTTTTTTGAGGATTTATCAAATGTTTTCTTCAGCATTTGCTGAGTTGATTGTTTGGTTTATTTCCTTTAGTATCTTAATGAAAAAGGGCATTAGTAGATCTCTCTCTCTCTTTAAATTTATATTCGGCTGTCTGGTCTTAGTTGCCCCTCGTGGCCTCTTTGTTGCAGCACGTGGGCTCCTCTCTAGTTGTGAGCAGGTTTAGTTGCCCCACGGCAGGTGGGATCTTAGTTCTCCAGCCAGGGATCGAACCTGAGTCCCCTGCATTGGAAGACAGATTCTTAACCACTGGACCACCAGGGAAGTCCCTTAGGAGATCTCTTGCTGGTATTATTCCTTCTTTCTTTAGTCCTCTCCCTATCTGGTTTTGATATTAGGGTTTATTATTCTAGTTATGTAGAAACAGTTGCCAAGCTTTCGACGATTTTTTTTTTAATCTGAAAGAGTTTATTTAACATAGAAATTTTCTTGACACCTTAGAGAACTCATCTATGAAGACTTTTGAGTCTATTAATAGTATCTTTTTTTTTTTTTTTCAGAGTAGATCCTTGTTTACCTTTTTAGTTATTACCAAGCTGTGGGCCTGTGCAGTTGATTTCCACTCTTAGTTATTGATGATGCTAAAATTTGTGACTTTTTTTTTTCCAAATAAATGGTCAGTTTTTATAAATCATGCAAGAGCTTTAAATTATATATTTTATGTTGGGTATGTACTTTTATGTATCTCAATGAGATCGCAGTTATTAGTCATGTTATCAGCTCCTCTGTTTTCTCTGTGATTCTTTGATCTGTCAGTTCCAGAGACATCTGTTAGTTTTCCACTGTAATTATGATAATTCCACTGTAATTACCAACTTGTCCTCTTTACATTTTTACAATATTTTTCTTTGTATTTTACAACTATTTAGGTATATAAAAGTTTACTCCAAATATCCTATGGCTGAATTACACCTTTTATCAATAGAATAAGTCCTTGTTTTCCTCAGAATGACTTTATTTTGAACACTAGAACTATATTTTTTTTGCCAACTATATCTTTTTCTGTTCTTTGTTTTCAAACTCTGTCACTTAGGAAGTTTTCCATTTTTTCAAACAATTGTTGAAATAAAAAAGGAAGTTACATATTTTATTTCTCTTGTGACCAATGGTTACTCTTAAAAATTTAACAGTGGTAATTAAATGTGTCTTTCTATGATTTTAGAATTGATAACTGTAACCTCTGCTCAACATTACAAGAGTCTTAGCATCTGTATATCTTTCTACTCTGTCTTGTGTATTGTTGCGGGTCTGTATTTTTAATTTTCTCTCATTTAAAAAAAATTTATTTATCTTTAATTGAAGGACAATTGCTTCACAGTGTTGTGTTGGTTTCTACCAAACAACTTCTTTCATCTTATAATCAGTAACTGTTTAAACTTACCAATAAGTCATACTTGTGTGGGTTTTTTGTTTTGTTTTGCCTACCACTGCCCCTTGTATCAAACATCTTCCTTCTGTGATCCATTTGTTATTTTGCCATCCTTGGGTAATTCTTTGTAGATGATGCATTGGAAATAAAAATTTTTGAACCTTTGCATAGTTGAAGCTATCTTTAGTTTAGCCTCACACTTGAAAACCTTGCAGAGAACAAAATTCAGTGTTTTCCCTTAGGAGCCTTTGTAGTATTCTTCTATGTCTTTAAGGAACTAGTGGTGGACATTTTCGTTTTTACATAGGCTTGCTGTTTTTTCCTCTCCAGAAGCTTGTAGGCTTTTCTCTTTAACCTCAGTTCAGTTCAGTTGCTCGGTCAAGTCCAGCTCTCTGCGACCCCATGAACCGCAGCACGCCAGGCCTCCCTGTCCATCACCAACTCCTGGAGTCCACCCAAACCCATGTCCATTGAGTCAGTGATGCCATCCAACCATCTCATCCTCTGTTGTCCCCCTTTCCTCCTGCCTGTAATCTTTCCCAGCATCAGGGTCTTTTCCAATGAGTCAGCTCTTCACATCAGGTGGCCGAAGTATTGGAGTTTCAGCTTCAGCATCAGTCCTTCCAATGAACACCCAGGACTGATCTCCCTTAGGATGGACTGGTTGGATCTCCTTGCAGTCCAAGGGACTCTCAAGTCTTCTTCAGCACCACAGTTCAAAAGCATCGATTCTTCGGCACTCAGCTTTCTTTATAGTCCAACTCTCACATCCATGCGTGACCACTGGAAAAACCATAGCCTTGACTAGACGGACCTTTGTTGGCAAAGTAATGTCTCTGCTTTTTAATATGCTATCTATGTTGATCATAACTTTCCTTCCAAGGAGTAAGCGTCTTTTAATTTCATGGCTTCAGTCACCATCTGCACTGATTTTGGAGTGCCCAAAAATAAAATCAGCCACTGTTTCCACTGTTTCCCCATCTATTTCCCATGAAGTGATGGGACCGGATGCCAATGATCTTAATTTTCTGAACATTGAGCTTTAAGCCACCTTTTTCACTCTCCTCTTTCACTCTCATCAAGAGGCTCTTTAGTTCCTCTTCACTTTTTGCCATAAGGGTGGTGTCATCTGATGATGAGGTTATTGATATTTCTCCCAGCAATCTTGATTCCAGCTTGAGCTTCTTCCAAACCAGCATTTCTCATGATATACTCTGCATAGAAGTTAAATAAGCAGGGTGACAGCATACAGCCTTGACGTACTCCTTTTCCTCAACATTTTGTAATGTGTGTGCTTAGTTGCATCCAGTTCTCCACAACCACATGGACTGTAGCCTACCAGACTCCTCTATCCTTGGGCTTTCCCAGGCAAGGATACCAGAGTGGGTTGTCATTTCCTACTCCAGGGAATCTTCCTGACTCAGGGATTAACCCACATCTCTTGTGTCTCCTGCCTTGGCAGGNTTGCCTACCACTGCCCCTTGTATCAAACATCTTCCTTCTGTGATCCATTTGTTATTTTGCCATCCTTGGGTAATTCTTTGTAGATGATGCATTGGAAATAAAAATTTTTGAACCTTTGCATAGTTGAAGCTATCTTTAGTTTAGCCTCACACTTGAAAACCTTGCAGAGAACAAAATTCAGTGTTTTCCCTTAGGAGCCTTTGTAGTATTCTTCTATGTCTTTAAGGAACTAGTGGTGGACATTTTCGTTTTTACATAGGCTTGCTGTTTTTTCCTCTCCAGAAGCTTGTAGGCTTTTCTCTTTAACCTCAGTTCAGTTCAGTTGCTCGGTCAAGTCCAGCTCTCTGCGACCCCATGAACCGCAGCACGCCAGGCCTCCCTGTCCATCACCAACTCCTGGAGTCCACCCAAACCCATGTCCATTGAGTCAGTGATGCCATCCAACCATCTCATCCTCTGTTGTCCCCCTTTCCTCCTGCCTGTAATCTTTCCCAGCATCAGGGTCTTTTCCAATGAGTCAGCTCTTCACATCAGGTGGCCGAAGTATTGGAGTTTCAGCTTCAGCATCAGTCCTTCCAATGAACACCCAGGACTGATCTCCCTTAGGATGGACTGGTTGGATCTCCTTGCAGTCCAAGGGACTCTCAAGTCTTCTTCAGCACCACAGTTCAAAAGCATCGATTCTTCGGCACTCAGCTTTCTTTATAGTCCAACTCTCACATCCATGCGTGACCACTGGAAAAACCATAGCCTTGACTAGACGGACCTTTGTTGGCAAAGTAATGTCTCTGCTTTTTAATATGCTATCTATGTTGATCATAACTTTCCTTCCAAGGAGTAAGCGTCTTTTAATTTCATGGCTTCAGTCACCATCTGCACTGATTTTGGAGTGCCCAAAAATAAAATCAGCCACTGTTTCCACTGTTTCCCCATCTATTTCCCATGAAGTGATGGGACCGGATGCCAATGATCTTAATTTTCTGAACATTGAGCTTTAAGCCACCTTTTTCACTCTCCTCTTTCACTCTCATCAAGAGGCTCTTTAGTTCCTCTTCACTTTTTGCCATAAGGGTGGTGTCATCTGATGATGAGGTTATTGATATTTCTCCCAGCAATCTTGATTCCAGCTTGAGCTTCTTCCAAACCAGCATTTCTCATGATATACTCTGCATAGAAGTTAAATAAGCAGGGTGACAGCATACAGCCTTGACGTACTCCTTTTCCTCAACATTTTGTAATGTGTGTGCTTAGTTGCATCCAGTTCTCCACAACCACATGGACTGTAGCCTACCAGACTCCTCTATCCTTGGGCTTTCCCAGGCAAGGATACCAGAGTGGGTTGTCATTTCCTACTCCAGGGAATCTTCCTGACTCAGGGATTAACCCACATCTCTTGTGTCTCCTGCCTTGGCAGGCAGATTCTTTACTACTGGGCCACCAAAGAAGTCCCTAGCTACTTCTGATTCATAGGGCTTGGCCGTTGGGCACATGTTCAGTCTAAAGTTTTATGCCTTTCTTCATCTTAGAGTAATTATTTTCAGTTATTTTTTGTATTATTACTTTTCTTCCATTTTCTTCGTTTCTTTGCTTTTATAACTTCAGTTAGACAATTAAATTGGTCATTCATTTCTCATAACTTTTCCTACATGTTTTTCAGTCTATATGAGTTATGTAACTCCTTTACTTTCTATATTACAAAATCAGTTTTTAATTATATCCCATTAACTATATATATTCATTCATCATTCAGTTTTTCAGTTGAATTATTTAAATGAATTAATTTTTTATTTCAAAATAAAGAACTCTCTTCTTTTATTGTTCTTTCTTTATAGTACTTTGTTCTTCTGCTATAAATACAGTATCCTCCAGATACTGTACATACTAATTCAACTTTTTAAAGTTCTTTTCTGTTCCCTGTATTATCTGTCTCTGTCAGGTATGCATTCTGTATGTTCTCATTGTTTTTCTTCTGTGTCATTTGTTTTCTTCATGTATTCGATAATCTTGTCTGTCCATTGAGATTTATAAATAAAGGAGTTGGTTGAATAGTTTAGGTAAATAGCACAGGTTTTCTTTTACCTTTGAACAGGAAAGCTGGCTATAGATGTCTGCATACATAAATAGGATTGAAAGCACCACGTTGTAGGTCAAAAACAGTTGAAATCTGCAATTTTATGTAGTTGACAATACAAATTCATAAATAAATATGCATATGTTAGTGGCCTGTGGTCAGATTTTTCATTCATGGAGTATCAAATCAAAAACTTCTGAGAACATTGCTATAGTGGATTGATCATAAGCTTTGCAGCTAAAGCAGACTTAAGCTCAAATTATGGTTCTGTTAATTACTAATCTTGTTGGTTTTTATAAGCTACTTATCTGTGCTTCAGTCAACCACTTTGTAAAGAAAAATTAAAGTACATAAGAATATTATCACCACAAGTTTTGTAAAATTACAGATAATGTACATACAGAACCTAGAACATCGTAACATAGATTACTGGTAAATAGTAGTTACGTATTATTTTAAGTTAATATGTCACTAAATTGAATATCATATAAAAATAATGAAGAGTTTAAAAATAGATGCTAATGGTATAGATCTAATACCACTTTTAATTAATTTTATCAATTCCATAGAGTTATATTAAGAGCACCCTATGTTGCTAAGGAATTTTTAAAGAGGAATCAGTATAAACAGATGATTGGCAGAGCTGGCCGTGCTGGAATAGATTCTGCTGGGGAGAGTATCCTTATATTGCAAGAAAAAGACAAGCAACAGGTAATAATCTGGCTGTTAGTTGGTTGTTTTGTTGTCTTTTCTCAGTCTTTAATTTCGCCCTTTGATATCATCTTCTAAAAATTAATTATTAATATTCCTTTGAATAATGTTTCCTTCTTCTCTGTGAATAAGCATTAGAAAGAGTAGCTTGAATAGTTCTGTATTTCAATGAAAAGTATTTTCCCTATCTTCTTCTATTTTCATGTGGATACCTGCTAAATTCTTATTTCTTTGTCTCTCTGTTTTTTCTCTCTCCCAACCTCCACAAGATCAATGCAAATTATAAAATTTTATATGGAACACAATTTATTTTTTATAATAATGTGAAACATAGTATTGCTTTAACTCTTCTAGGTATTGGAGTTAATAAGCAAACCATTGGAAAACTGCTATAGCCATCTTGTTCAGGAATTCACCAAGGGAATCCAAACTTTGTTTCTTTCTTTGATTGGTTTGAAGGTATTTTTTTTAATATTTTTGTATCTTATTGCTATTATTTGAGACAGTGGCAGTTGAAAAGTTTTGAAAACTGTAAAGAAAGTTGAAAAAAATGTTCACTTCTATATAATGTGAAAAAGAGCAGTCTGTGACATGATAAATCTGAAACTGGATTTATATGTGGATTTTTAATCCTTTGAATTGTATGGAATAAATAATAACTGGGCATCCATTACAAGTAAGAGACTTTGGTGGATACTGTGGGGGATAAAGGAGCCTTAGAAGCATGGGTCCTGATGTCAGATAATCCAGCATCTATGCCTTGGTAAGAAAAGATCCCCTGTAAGTCCTCTGACTGTAGTAAACATTTGTGAAGTCAGTATAGCCTTTATCAGGCAGAAAATTTAAAAAAAAAAGAAGTTGGGTGGGGCACAATGGGAAAACATTCTTTTCCCTAAGATTATAAATTGACTTTCTTTTTTCAGGTATTCTTGAGTAAAACCTCTTTTTTAGGCTAATTCTCTTGTGCCCAAGGTCCCTCAGTCCCAAACTGGTAAAGCCAGGGTTTGAATTCAGCTTTATCTAACTAAAAACCAGGACTCTTTATCTATCATATAGCCTACCTTTATTATCCCAAATTGGTGTAAGTGAAAGTTCAAAAGGTAATTGATAAGTAAAAGATATCATGAGACCATTTTGGTTGCCTTGCAGATGAAAGGTGTAATATTTTATCCCCTGGCATTTTATAAGAGCCAAAGGCTACAGAAAAGAAGAGGAATTGGTCCTGAGTATTGAAGGAGATAGAGGTTTTAGATAAACAGAGGGAAGGAATAAGCCATTCCAGGTACTTAAATTGAAAGATGAGAAACCGTAAGATGCTGTGGAATAACAGTCAGTCAGTAGACTGGATATTGTGGCTATAGAGGAAGGCTGAAGATAAGAGTAGAAAGTTGGGTGGAAAAAGTTGGGCCAGACTGTGTGCCACAGTTGGAGAGGATGGGAGAGAGTGCTTAAATACTAGGCTGGAGACTCGTAACAGTCACAGATCAGTGGAGAAATCGTCAAAGTGTTTTGTGGTGATTTAGAGCAAGGGCTCTCATGTCACACGTACCTGAGTCCCAGTCACAGCTCTGGTCTCTTGTTACCCTGTGTAAATTACTCTCACTTAAAACTCACCGAAAACTATAAAACGCTGCTGAGAGAGATTAAAGAAGACCTAAGGAAACGGAGAGAGTCTTCATGAATTGGAGCGCTCACTTTTGTTCAGATGTTACTTCTTCCCACATTGTTCTGTAAGTTCTGTGCAATCCCAATCAAAATCTCAACAGGTTTTGTTCTTTTTCTTTTTTTTTAAGAAATTACAGATCGATACTGAAATTTATTTGGAAATGCCTTAGGGTAGGCAAAGATTTCTTATAAGGAAGGCAAAAAACATTAATCATGAAAGAAAAAAATCAATTCAATCGACCTCGTATTTTTATAATTCTCTTCAAAAGATGCTACTTAAGCAGTGAAAAGGCGGGAAGAAAATATACATCTGACAAATACATGTATGTCATGAGTTAGAACTCCATGCAAGGCAGTGGAATTGAGGCTTCACTTGAGACCAGTGCACTCAGGTACAGGCATCCTGGGGGAGCCGACTTGGCCACAAGGGTGTGGTTTTATGGGCCTGCGACCCCAGATACATAGGGCTCAACAGTTTCAGTTAAATTCTGTGTTAACAACTGAAGTACAGCAGCAAGAAGACCAGGCAGAGTCAGCTCAGATTAGCCGGTAGGCAACTGTTGTTCCAAACCTGCCCTTACGAGGCTTCTGGGCCTTGTGCTGAGAAGAACAGGCCATCAGGGTTCTTCCTGCACATTGAGGTAAGGCTTCACCACAGGGCCCTAGCTGTGGAAGGAGGCTGGAATTACAGACAGGGTGGAGAGGCAGAAAAATCTCTGGAGTTAGAATTGAAGAAGTAAGTCCTCCAGACAGAAACAACCAGTGGGATAGGGGTGAGAGGCGAGAAGGGCAGGGTGAGGTCAGGAGGCAGGAGGGTGGAGGTGGGCATCCTTGGGGACACTAGGTTTTGGTGGAAGAGATGAAAACTCCAGGAATTAGAACATAACCCTTGTTGTGCCCTGGGACGCAGGGAGCCTCCAGTGATCATTTCTCACAACTATGTTTCAGACACCCTGCTAGACACTTGGTATGTTTTTATCTCTGATATTTGTGTACCTTTGAATGATAATGTAGTTCTGCTTTCACACAAAAAAGAATCCGAGGCAAAAAGAGGCCACACAGGCTGCTTGCACACTCTTTTCCAGGGGCTGAGGTCCTGCCTAGATCCCTGTGATGGCTGCCCAGCTGATCTCCTGGCATCAGCTGTGCCCTGCCTTCCCACACCCCCTCCATATTATTATTCAATAGATCGATCTTCTCCAAATATAAATCCCTTTCTGCCTAAAGTTTGTTAGTGGTTGTTTCCCACTGCTGTTAAGATTGAGTCCAAATCCCTTATCACGGTCTTGTTTAGGTCCGACTTGTTGGCAACCCCATGGACTGTAGCCCACCAGACTCCTCCGTCCATGGAATTCTCCAGGCAAGAATACTGGAGTGGGTTGCCATTTCCTTTTCCAGGGGATCTTCCTGACTCAGGGATCGGATCCTCATCTCCTGCATTGGCAGGCAGATTCCTTACTGGCGAGCCACCTGGGAAGCCCTTATCACGAAGCCTGGTGTGGTGCAGGCTTCCGTGGGGTCACAAAGAGTCAGACATGACCAAGCAGCTGAACAACAACAGCAGCAGCACTGTGTAGATTTGGCCTCTGCCTCTCTCTGCATCCTTATCGTCTCTCAGCACACTCTTAAACTCTGCACGCCAGACACACTGCCCTTCTGTTTTCATTTCATGTTCTGTGCCCTTCCTACCGTAGTGGTCTGCAAGCCTGGGACTCATTCATCTCAGCTCTCCGTCTCGTTTCACCCTCACCCACTCCTCCTCCACCGTCAGACTTTCACTTCACCACCACTTCCTTGGGGAAGCCTTCCTTTACCGCCAAGTGCAGTCAGTCTCTTGGATGCTATTTATAGAAACACCCTTCTTTCCTTCAGTTTGTAGTTGTATTCTTGTTAGTCACTTTCTTTGACTGATAACTTTACCCCCCTGGAATGAAGCCCTGGGTCCACGTTTATTCTCCTGTATCACCAAATCCCAGTGACTAGATAGTGCCTGGCATGTGGTTGGCATTCATTAAGTACTTGAATTATGATCTGGCTTTGGAATTGGTCATGGCTGCACTTGCAGGTTGGGACAGCAGTGGAGAACCCATCTTTGAGAAGCCGGAGATAGAAGCTATCTCAGTGGGTTAAAATCACTATGTCTAAAAGTTTTTACAGAGGGGTACAAAGATAATGTGATGGTAGGTAGAAGGATCAAGTAAAGGGGTTTGTTTGTTTACCCCCAGTGTTAACTGTACTCAGTTAAAAAACAATATAGAAACTAAGTATGTTGATAATCTGTAAACTGAGTATCAGTTCTCGAATATCTTAAAAGTGCAGTTTTAGCCTGAATGAATATTATGTTAAGGATGGACTTTTATTAAAAGGAGAAGAAGCAATAGGAAATGTCCCTGCTCCATAATATTTTTTGTTACCCTTTATATTGGTTTACTGTGAAATTACTACTTAAGTTTTCCCCCTGAAATATCATCGGAATTAAAACGGAAATATGCTCAATGATTGAGTATATTTTAGTATAACATGCTGATTTCATTAAAATTGACTAATGTAAGTTATGCACACTCAGAGTCAGCTCTACGCCTAAATACCATCAGTGCTATTATAAGTTTTAAACAGTGAGCTGGGGGGAGAAAAAAACAGCAGCAAAAGAACAAGGGAAGGAGATGGGGATGAGGGAGACAAAAAGAGGTAGAAAACTGCTGTTTATTTTCAGGTAAAATGTCAGAGAGAGTATTGCCGGATCCTGCTTTAGTGGAGACTTTCAGTTGTGTTTTCCATATGTGTTTTTTTTTAATAGCTCAATTTTTAGAGCTAAAGAATATTTTCACATGTGGCTGGAAGGAGACGGAAGGAGGGTTTCTGAAGGAGGCCGAGTGGGAATTAGTGATAACTAGTGGGGAGTGAGCAGAGGGCACAGCTTTGGAGATACTGTGAAAAATTACTCAAAAACCTAAGGAGTTTTTGAATCAGAAATGTATAGATGTCTTCATTAAGAGTATAAATATGATAACTGTATTCTCCCTTCAATTGTTTTTTCTTGTCATTTTAAAATATTATAAAAGTACCTTTATGCAACTATGTAGATTTTATATTGATTTTTTATTTGAATAGCTTTGAGGTATGGCAATGAGTCCTCATGTTGATGAATTATTCATTCAAAATGATGCCTTGAATTAGAGAAGCTGCTCTAATGGTATCCTGAATTGTTTCAGATTGCAACAAACCTGGAAGACATATATCGTTTTATGAGTGGTACATTTTTTGGTGTTCAGCAAAAGGTTTTGTTGAAAGAAAAAAGTCTCTGGGAAATAACTATGGAATCACTTAGATACTTGACAGAAAAAGGACTTCTACAAAAAGATACCATATATGGGTCTGAAGAAGAGTTCCAAAATAATTTTCATATCACAAAGTTGGGACGAGCTTCTTTTAAGGGTAAGAGCTTACCTGAATCTGACTATGAATCTAAGGAAATGCATCGGAAAAAATAGAAATTTTCTGTAACTCTAAATTAGATTTGTAATTTCATATTAATAATAATAATCTTATCTTACAAACTGTTAAGCTACTTCAATTTTTAAAAGTTGAAAAATGTTTTGAATTACAAGTAATTTAGAATACTATAGAAATACATGGAGGAAAAGATGGTCCTCCCTTCTTTATGCTCGCCTCCCCCGGCAGTCATACAATTCATACAAATACAAGATTTCTAATCATACAAATCTAAATATCCTACCAAGAATAGAAATAGCAATTTCTAGACATTTTCTGTAAATTTCATAACAATTTGATATATTCTCTTCTAAATATTTTGTGTATGTATATTTATGTTTGTGTTACATGTATGTATGCATATATACACATGTACTGTATATATATATATATATAGCACACACACATGCACACGCATACATATTGAATAGTATAAGTATTTGGTGGCAGCTTGCTTTTCTCACTTATAAAATATCATGAGCATCTTCACACATCAGTCCCTTTAAATCTACCTCATTTTCTTTTAGTACAATAGTCATCCATACTTTGGATACCGTAATGTATTTAACCACTCCCCTATTGATGGACATTTACACTGTTTCTGATTTTTCTCTGTTATAAACAAGAGCATCTCTGTTCATGTATTTTTGGATATGTGTGGAGATGTTTCTTTAGGTTAGATTCCAAAGAATAGATCAATTAGGTCAGAAGGTATGTACTTAGTAAATGTTGATGGATACTATAATATCAAAATGACCTCCTAAGTTTTGTGCTAAGTTACATAGTAAGAAATTGTAAAGAATTTTTCTTTTTAATTTATTTGGCTGTGAGGGATCTTTAGTTGTGGCACTCAAACTCTTATTTGTGGCATGTGGGATCTAGTTCCCTAACCAGCGGTAGAACCTGGGCCCCTGTACTGAGAGTGTGGTGACTTAGCCACTGAACCACCAGGGAAGTCCCTCAAGACTTTTGCTATGTTTAGGTAAACCAGACTTTCTTTAAAATCACCTCTTTCCCCCTTTGGTGATTATGAAAAATGAACTATTTGTGTCTTTCTTTTAGGATCTATAGATTTGGCTTTTTGTGACATTCTTTACAGAGACTTGAAGAAAGGTCTTGAGGGACTTATGCTCGAAAGCCTTCTTCATCTAATCTACTTAACAACTCCCTATGATATGGCTTCTCAGTGTGACCCTGATTGGATGATATACTTCAGGCAGGTGAGAAGATAAGATTTTGCAATACAGGCTAAAATAATTAATCACAATATGATTTTTATCATGTGATTATTCTTTTTTTTTTTTGCTATTAAAATATACTTGAAATTGGGCCTTTTGAAAGATGAAAAGCCCAATTTCAAGTATATTTTCATAGCCAGATGCGGGGGTCCAGCCTCCGCGGGGATCCAGGGGCCTGGCAGGATGAACGGCGTAGGCGGAGAACGGAGACTGGCCTCAGGGACACAGCCGATTTGAAGAACGAGCATGGAGACTGGCCTCAGGGACACAGNAACATTTCATTGAGGCTGTACTAGGAAAATCAGAACAATCAGTACCAAGAAGCAAAGCGATGCAAAGTGAGGGGTCATGCCACCGATCGAGGTCCTCGAGTGCATCTGGATGGCCTGGCCTCTTTGGGCCGGGTCACCTCAGCCTGGAACTTTGTCACGGGTGGATTTTCTCTTGGAGCCGCTCCCAACAGCCAGAAAAAAGACTCAGATGATAAAGAATCTCTCTGCAATGCAGGAGACCTGGGTTTGATCCCTGGCTTGGGAAGATCTCCCGGAGAAGGGGAATGGCAACCCAGGCCAGTATTAAGGATAACATAGATGGAAAAGCCTGGTGGGTTAGTCCATGTGAACTGCAAAAGTCAGACATAACTGAGAGACTAATACTTTTTATGGCAAGAGCATTTTTTGTTTGTTTCACTTAAATATTTTCTGTTAAATGTAAACATGTTCGTTGTCAAAAAAATAAAGAAAGGTGCAGAAGAGAAGAAAGGACCATGTCTGGTCCCCATCCCCTCAAGGTGGTTACTCTTGCGATTTCCGGATCAATAGTTTTCTAATTCCTGAGATGTAAAGAAAACCATCACTGATGGTTGAGAGTTTAATTACATGAAAGCTCTATCAGAGTCACACACGGTGTCTTGTCCTGTCATACCAAACCCAGTGATGTTGATACCTGAGAAGGAATAATCATCTTTAGAACCAGGATCAAGGTGGAACTGGCTGTACCTATTATAAAACCAAGTGGTAGAGTACAGTCTACTATGGATTTTACTTTGAACAGGCAGTGGCAGTATGCAGGTCTTCCCAGGTGGCATGGTGGTAAAGAATCTACCTGCCAATGCAGGAGACACAGATTTGATCCCTGGGTGGGAAAGATCCCCTGGAACAGGAAATGGCANCCTATTATAAAACCAAGTGGTAGAGTACAGTCTACTATGGATTTTACTTTGAACAGGCAGTGGCAGTATGCAGGTCTTCCCAGGTGGCATGGTGGTAAAGAATCTACCTGCCAATGCAGGAGACACAGATTTGATCCCTGGGTGGGAAAGATCCCCTGGAACAGGAAATGGCAGCCCATTACAGTGTCCTTGCTTGGAGAATCCCATGGACAGAGGAGCCTGGCAGGTTACAGTCCATGAGTTGGTCATCACTGAGCACATGCACACAAACACATGTATAGAAACAGTGCAGTTACTTCCAAAGCCCTTCCCTCCTGTCCCTCCCCAGACATCTCCTATATGAAACATAAACACAGGCCATGAAAGTCATAGACCATGGTTACAGTGTCTGTGGCCATGTCTTTAGGATCATTCTACTAAAGTTTGTTATAATTTAATAATACATTAAAAGTATTGCAAGTAAATACTTGTGTTATTTGTACTACTTATAATGCAATACTTGTAAGTAAAATTTGTGGTATTTTTCATAGATTTTATAATGATGAAAATGTGATATGACTACTAGATTTGGTTAATGGCAGGCTTTTTAAAGTTACAGTTTAATTTTTCTCTATATTCTTTTTCTGTGTAGTTTAACCAACTCAGTCCAGCAGAACAAAATGTCGCTGCTCTGGTTGGAGTCTCTGAGAACTTTATTGGGAAGAAAGCATCAGGTCAAGCTATTAGAAAGGTACGTACCATAGTCTTTTTTTTTTCTTTCCTAAATAGCTAAGTTCACATAACCATAGTCTTTTTTTTTCTTTCCTAAGTTCACACAACGGAAATTAATGCTGTCATCTCATCTCCTTTGTTGGTTTGATCGTTTTGATTCACTTTTTTGTCTTTAATATAATTACCACTTTACTGTTCAAAACATCTGCAAACCAGAAATTTAGGTATTTTTTAAAAATAATGTTGTTTAATAGCCATGCACATCTAAGACTCTTAGCATAGGAAAAAGTCAACCTTATTAATCTATTTTTCTTAGGCTACTTATTACGGCTTAAATTATAACAATTGTAAAATATTTTCACAATGTCATAGAAAAGAATCCTGAAATAAGTTCAGTTCATGGAAGAAAAGTTTTCTAGAAACTTTTTCTTAAGTATCCACTTGGCATCAGGAATTCTAACATAAGACGAGTTTTCGGATTTTTGTTTTTGTTGGTGCTTTTCGTTGTCCCAAAGAACTGCCAATATACTTGAAGTACATAAAGCATTTTAGTAGATTGAAGCAGAGAAGCCAAGGACTCTTGTGTGAAATCTTATATTTTTGTCTTTTAAAGCTAAGTCAACAAACAAGAATCAAGTGCTGAATGCGCCACTAACTGTATGAGAAGTAAAAATAATTCTTTGGCAAACACACATTCGTTTCCTTAATGAACATGATTTTCTACCTCATAATAATTACACTTTTTTTTTTCAATTTTCATTTTCTTTGGTAATCTAATCTTCCCTGAAGCCTAGTGATCTTACCTACCATTTCCCTGTATATCTTTTAAATTTATATAGATATTACTGTTTCATTTTGAAAAATGGAAGATGTTTTACTTACACTTGAGTTGAATGGTGAAGCTGTCCCCTGTACTGAAGTATCATAAAAGTATAAGTGTGTGGTACTTCAGTATTCCTGTTGTCAATATTTAGATTGGGTCTTTTACCTGAGAAGTGACTATTGTTTAGACCTTCAGAATGTTGAATAAAAATATTTCTTAAAATAAACCTTTTGTTTAAAACTCTAAAATATATTTTTAAAAAAACATATTAATCTGGAGCTCATTACCAAGTAATAATCACTTATAAAATCATGTTGCAATAATGCATCTGTTGAAACTTGAATCAGAATTTATTTTTGTTACATTTTATAAAACAGTCAGTAAATGTTTGCTCAATTTATAATTATTTAAAATAGTATGAGCATGGATTTATCTTAATTACAAATGAACCAGTTACTATTTTAATACTTTAGAAGTATCTTTTTAAACAAATTTCTAGAGAACATATTTGCTTAAAATCTCCACACTGAAAGGACCTTTTCTTTAAACATTTCTTGTATAAGATCTTGAAATTGGCATAAAGTGACTTATCTCACTATGTAATATAATTAAGTCATTTTTCTTGGCTTAGAAAATACATTCTAAGCAAAAATCTGCATCAATTTATAGTTAATAATGAAGGTGCACTAAAGTCGGGAAATTAAAGTGATCTTTTCCTAGTTGTTATTCAACTATCTTGCTTTTTCAGCTTAAAGCTTTTAAAAGGGTGATCTAGTATCAAACATACAGAATCTAAAATTCTCATGTCCTTCAATGTGCTCATCTAAGTTCTCAAACATTCTAAGTTCTCATCTTAAACATTCTTTTACTATAGTAGAGGATATAATTTAATATTTTAAACCTCCCTTTTCTCTTTAAAGTTCATTCTGTTTTTTTCCCTCTGATTTCAAGCATGCATTACTCAGTTTCTGAGTTAGCTTGGTATTAGCTATGAAATGCTTTACACAGAAAATAATCACTAGGCACCACAGGCCAAAGCATATATACAGACTAGAATTTATCAACTACAGGTAGCATTTCTCTTTCAGTGTTTTAACTTCTGGAAACAATTATTTACCATGACCAGGTTTAAGTCATAGGAGCTAATATTTACTCTTAGTTTACAATATAAACAAGCTTATTAACATTTATCTAAATAAATACATTTGCCTAATTTATAATCACAGTCATATATATATATGTATAATATATATATGTATATATGTGTATGTGTGTGTGTGTGTATATATATACACACACACACACACCCAACCTGTAAGTACTACCTGGGGCTTCCCTGGTGGCTCAGTGGCTCAGACAGTAAAAGAATCTGCCTGCAATGCAGGAGACCCAGCAGGAAGATCCCCTGGAGAAGGGCATGGCAACCCACTCCAGCATTCTTGCCTGGAGAATTCCATGGACAGAGGAGCCTGGTAGGCTATAGTCCATGGGGTCGCAAAGAGTTGGACACGACCGAGAGACTAACACTCAACACTATAAATTATACAGTAAATGTAAAGGTTTCCCCAACTCCTTCTCTTCCTGTATTCTTTTCCTAAGGCTGCCATCACAAATTAGCACAAACTTGGTGTCTTAAAACAACAGAGCTTTATTATGTTACAGATCAAGAGGCCAGAAGTCTGAAATCAAGATGCTGGCAGAGTTGTTCCTTCTAGAGGCTTGAGGAAGAACCATCTTGCCTCTCTCGTGGCCTTCGGTGGTTGTTAGCAATCCTTGTAGTCACCATCTCACCACAGTCTGCCTCCTTCTGTCTTCACACCACTTTCTCTGTCACTCATGTCCTCTCTCTTATAAGGATATCAGTCATTGACTAATGGGCTCAAGGGCCCCCTGTATATCCAGGATGGTTTCATCTCAAGATCCTTTGCTAATTACATCTGCAGAGATTCCCTTCCAAATTAGGTCACGTTTAGAGGCACCAAGGGTTAGGAATTGAGTATATCTTTTGAGGAGGGACAGTTCCACTCACTACACTCCCTACAGAAGGAAATTTAAATTGGAAACAGTTTGACATATCTCTTTTTTTATAGACTTGGAAAAACTAATACTTTGAACTAACCTAAAGTACAGTTGTTATGACTCCGATTTATTTCTGTAGAACCACTCTGTCCTCTTCCTGCTGTGTGCAGCTTCTTTCTCATTCCCTTTTGTCCAGTTTGAATGTGATGTACATTTTAAGCAGGTCCAATACATGAATTTATTTGTGTCTTTCTAGAAGGTGGACAAGAACATTGTCAACAGACTGTACCTGTCTGTCATTCTTTATACTTTGCTCAAAGAGACCAACATTTGGAGTGTGTCTGAAAAGTTTAACATGCCTCGAGGATATATACAGAGCCTTCTCTCTGCAGCTGCAGCGTTCTCCTCCTGTGTGTTACATTTCTGTGAGGTAATTCCATTAACTAGATGATACACGCTTTGCACGTCTTGTTGATGTTTTGGTCAAAGTGAACAGAACTCTTTTTTAAAATATTCACTTATTTTAATTGGAGGATAATTACAGTATCATGATGTTTTTTTGCCATCAGTATGAATTGGCCATGGGTATACATGTGTTCCCTCTCTCCTGAACCCCCTTCCCTAGAATCCTTCCTGTTGACTTATTTTTCGTTTTACACTCTTTGTCCTCATCCTAAAAGCGTTCTGTTCAAATCCCTCCACCTCTGCCTTGTTTCCTCATAGTAATTTTGCTCGGAGTCATTGTTCGCCTCTGGCTTTTACGCAACTTCCAGAGTTTACCAAAGGGCAAGTCCTTTCTGAGCCCCCTACCACACATACTGAATTCTGAAATAACTTACGACATTTCAGTTCTGCAAATCTCTTTGTGTTTTGCAGGAGCTTGAGGAGTTCTGGGTTTACAGGGCCCTTTTGGGAGAACTCACCAAGAAGCTGACCTACTGTGTGAAGGCAGAGCTGATCCCGCTCATGGAAGTGACTGGGGTTTTAGAGGTTAGTAACTGCTTAGCTCCCCAACTGAGATGATTTCAGCTCACAGCAAAATCAGGTTTTACTGTTGTGTCACAGAGTAAGTGGCAACAATAGCCGTATTACTCATTTACCATGGGAATCTTTTTTGTTTGTTTTTAACAAATTGCTGCCATGGCCTCCCCCAAATCCCTGTCAGTCCAGAAGCAGTCCTGATGTAAAATCACATTTATGGATAAATGTAACAGTAGAGACAGGGTAATTCTCCCCAAGTGCGCGTGCCATCCCCCTTTCCTCCAGGCATGCATGTGTGCCGTACCTCCCTCCTCTCCAGCAGAGGCTCACCTTCTGACTCACTGTCAGTTTAGACAGTGCTAGTTGAAGGTGGTGGCCACTCCGTGGCAGTGAGGGTCATTTACATCTTCTAAGAGAATGAGATGAAGGTTTCCTCAGCTGGTTTCTCAGCTTTCTATTTTTGATCAACCCTTGTTTTCTGTTTATTCTGCTATTCAATTCTTAAACCAGAGGAATTCTGCTTGGGAAAGTGTGCACACACATACACACACTCACACACACACTCTTTGTAGACAGTGAGTCCCTGTGTAGATAGCGAGAACATTCTAGGGATACTAAACTAAAACATTTGATTGAGGATTTGAACTAATGCCCCTCCCCCAAGTGTCCTAAGGAGTTTATATCTGTTTTTTTTTTTAATATTTAATTAATTAATTTGTTTTTTACTGTGTTAGGTCTTAGCTGGGGCATGGGGTATCTTCACTGTGGCACGCGGGACCTGTCATTGTGGCACGTGACTACTTTCTCTCTAGTTGTGGCACGTGGACTTAGGCCCCACAGCATGTGGGATCCTAACCTTAACCAGGAATCAAACCCACATCTTCTGCATTGGAAGGTGGATTCTTAACCACTGGATCACCAGGGAAGTCCCCAGGTTTCTAATTTCTGATCGCTGATGCTGCTAAGTTGCTTCAGTCGTGTCCGACTCTCTGTGACCCCGTAGACGGCAGCCCACCAGGCTCTGCCGTCCCTGGGATTCTCCAGGCAAGAACACTGGAGTGGGTTGCCGTTTCCTTCTCCAGTGCATGAAAGTGAAAAGTGAAAGTGAAGTTGCTCAGTCATGTCCAACTCTTCGCGACCCCGTGGACTGCAGCCTACCAGGCTCCTCCTTCCATGGGATTTTCCAGGCAAGGGTACTGGAGTGGGTTGCCATTGCCTTCTCTGATTTCTGATTGCAGCACACATCAATTAACTTCAGCTGCACAGAAAGCTACTAGCTCTCTTGCAGTCAGATTGGAGCCACCTAAATTATTTAAAATTCTTTTAAAACACTTTTAAAATTCCTTCAGATTCTGATGTGTTATCATATTTACTTTATGATCTTAGTTTATTCCTGTCTATTGCAAGTGAATTTTTCCCTTCAGTTAAACACTTATTTTTCCCTAATCCCCAGTTCTGATCCTAATGATTTTTATAAATACTTTTCAGGGTCGAGCAAGACAGTTATACAATGCAGGTTATAAAAGTCTAACGCACTTAGCTAATGCAAATCCTGAAGTGCTGATAAGGACAATTGATCACTTATCAAGACGCCAGGCCAACCAAATTGTTTCATCAGCCAAGGTAAGCAAACAAGGCATTTTTAAATCTTTATGATATTTTACAGAGTTATCTCCTTATACTTTAGACATTTTAACTCTAGGCACAAAAACATATATTCACAATATGNGAACATTGGGGTACACGTGTCTCTTTCATTTCTGGTTTCCTCAGTGTGTATGCCCAGCAGTGGGATTGCTGGGTCATAAGGCAGTTCTATTTGCAATTTTTTAAGGAATCTCCACACTGTTCTCCATAGTGGCTGTACTAATTTGCATTTCTACCAACAGTGTAAGAGGATTCCCTTTTCTCCACACCCTCTCCAGCATTTATTGCTTGTTGCACTTTTAAGAGTTCATTGACATATAAGGAACTTTGAACTCATTGAATTCTGCCTCCTACTACTCTTGTCACAAAAGTCCTTTCCTCAGCATCCCCAACATCTGGTCTTCTCACCTTTAAACACCCCCACTGACAAGGAATTTACAACCTGGAGAACTAAGTTCTATTTTTGGACTCCCTGTTACAAACAGTATCCCAGTATAATGAGGCTGCCTTAAAATGCCTACCATGGCATTGTAGTACTACCCTCTGCAACCAGGCTTTTCCTTTGTTTGGTGCTTTTTCACACACTTGAAAACAGCTCTTGTTGGCTCCAAAGCTTTCTCTTTTCTGTTTCTTTCGCCTGTAGTCAACAGTCTGCTCTTAGGTTA
Organism: Neotragus moschatus; assembly: GCA_006410615.1. Taxonomy (NCBI): domain Eukaryota; kingdom Metazoa; phylum Chordata; class Mammalia; order Artiodactyla; family Bovidae; genus Neotragus; species Neotragus moschatus. The sequence continues at coordinate 1,136,286 of SJYA01001045.1, read as the reverse complement.
TTCACTGTCCTGGTTACACTTTGCTAGGTGCAACCCAGTTTGTCACTACCCTCCTGCCCCATGTGGGTAAATCCATACGCAGCAGTTAGGGGTTATCTGGACTGCCCAGGTGGCTCAGCAGTAAAGAATTCACCTGCCAATGCAGGAGACGTGGGTTCAATTCCTGGGTCGGGAACATACCCTGGAGAAGGAAAGGCAACCCCCTCCAGTATTCTTGCCTGGAAAATCCCATGGACAGAGCAGCCTGGCGGGCTACAGTCCATGGCATCATATCCGAGTTGGACACAATTTAACAACCCAATAGCAAGGGATTATTTCCTTCTTGATCTCAACTATATTTCCATCTTTGTGGTCTGAAATTGTATAATTGTGTGTGTGTTTTTCTTAAGTTCATTGTTACACTATTGTCATATAAAAATCAAACTGACTGAAAAGTAAGTTTCCAGCTTTTTTGAAAGGCTCTCCCATTGAATTACTATGAGTGATCTTTGCGATAGCCCTCTCAGGACACTACAACTTGTCCTATTAGATAAGGAGTTCTTTGGGTTGATGGGGTTGAAACTGTAGTTATTTCATTGCTGGAGCACCTAGCACAGTATTCAGCCTATAGTAGATGTTTAACAAATATTTGAATAAATAAATAAATGAGATTTAAAGAAATGAAGTGATTTACCCAACGAAACATAGCTAGTCAGTAAGTAGTAGAGCAAGACTATAGTATTAGACTATATATTACTAAAGATACAAAGGGGAACTTCCATGGTGGTCCAGGAGTTAAGACTTGGCCTTCCAATGCAGGGGGTATGGGTTTGATCCCTGGTCTGGAAGCTAAGATCTTACATCCCTCATAGCCAAAATACCAAAACATAAAACTTAAGCAATATTATAACAAATTTAATAAAGACTTTTAAAGTGGTCCACATCAAAAAAAAAAAAGTATACAAAGGGAGCTGCAGTATCAATGGCCAAAACATTTAATAAGTGACTTTAAATGTTGAAAGTATTAGACAACTTCAGGCACAGTAATATGCTAATGTTATGCTTTATATCAAATTGGTAGAGAGAGGGGTTTTTTTCTTCTATGATTTTTATTGAGCTTTTTGTTATAAAATGTTGTAAGAGAAATAATGCAAGTATTTCACACCAATATACACAAACCCAGCTGCAACAAATACCAACATTTGATTTCCATTGTTTTTAAAGAAAGGGGAAAAATCATTATTCAAATATTTGTTGACATCTACTATGTACCAGGTTTAGAAATACTTTCTTTGTTTATTATGCTTCTTTTGAAATTAACCATGTTAGTTTTAGGAGCTTGAATAAAAGTTTTCTTTGAAACACTGATAGTGACAGCTTACGGTAAATGGTGCTGCTGGATTTGTGGTCTTTAAAGAAGAAGATTTAACTCCGGGACCAAAGAAGGTTCTCAGTCGCTCAGAGCTTTGTGTGCATAATTTTATTTTAAGGTGGCAGAACAGAGAAAGCTTCTGACATAGACATCAGAAGTGGGTAGAAAGAGTACCTGCCTCACTAGTTTAAGGTGGGCCTTATATACTTCTCAACTGGCTGCTGAGAATAGATAAAAAGAATACCTCAAGGTTGTAAGAGTTCCACCAGACCCTTTCCCAAGGCATACATCCTGAGATAACTTTGGCACAAGATTAGCCAGGGAGAAAGGTCTCTGGGCTAGAAACCCTGTTGCTGTGTAATCAGGGGTACAAGTCTTGAGAAACAGGTTCCCAGGCAAGATTTTTAACAGTTATAATCATTTAACATAGAGCCTAAGAAAAGCATTTCCACGAGTAAGACACTGTGCTGTGTGATCATCAGTTCAGGACCTATAGAAAGCCTAATGTATCGGGCAAGAAACATTGTCGCACAAAGCTTAAGGAAAGCATGAGCCAGCATGTTCCCCTCCCCTTCAGTTCAGTCGCTCAGTCATGTCCAACTCTTTGACCCCATGGACTGCTGCACTCCAGGCTTCCCTGTCCATCACCAACTCCTGGAGCTTGCTCAGACTCAAGTCCATCAAGTCCATGATGCCATCCAACACCTGNACGAGTAAGACACTGTGCTGTGTGATCATCAGTTCAGGACCTATAGAAAGCCTAATGTATCGGGCAAGAAACATTGTCGCACAAAGCTTAAGGAAAGCATGAGCCAGCATGTTCCCCTCCCCTTCAGTTCAGTCGCTCAGTCATGTCCAACTCTTTGACCCCATGGACTGCTGCACTCCAGGCTTCCCTGTCCATCACCAACTCCTGGAGCTTGCTCAGACTCAAGTCCATCAAGTCCATGATGCCATCCAACACCTGGAGCTTGCTGAAACTCATGTCCATCAAGTCGGTGATGCCATCCAACCATCTCATCCTCTGTTATCCCCTTCTCCTCCTGCCTTCAGTCTTTCCCAGCATCAGGGTCTTTTCCAATGAGTCAGTTCTTCACATCAGGTAGCCAAGGTATTGGAGCTTCCGCTTCAGCATCAGTCCTTCCAGTGAATATTCAGGACGGATTTCCTTTAGGATTGACTGGTTTGATCCCTGAAGAGCCCCAAGCTGTAACTCTCTCAATAGGTTTTTAAAAGATAGCATACTAAACTGTGAGAATTAATAAAATTTATATATATAGGGTAACATTTTTAAGAACCAATTAAATTTTTTCAAAATTGTCTTAAATTTTATAGGTTAAAAGTTAATTTTAAGTAGCTGAGTCTTCAATAAAACAAACCTTTGAGAGTATTAAAGCTCCATTATTTTTGGTATACCAAATGCAGTGATCAGCTAAAATGGCTTTAAATGCCTCAGCTTCATTTACTATAATTGCTATTCTTAAGTGACCATTTTTCAATCTCATTATTAGTTTTAATGTCTAGATTATGCTGATACATAAGGATTCAGGTATTGAATATATGGTGGTAAAATGTTAGCAGTTCCCTAACAATGCATATTTTTGCTTCACATCTTGATTTTTTTATTGTAGATGCTGTTGCATGAGAAAGCAGAGGCTTTGCAAGAAGAAGTAGAAGAATTATTGAGATTGCCTTCTGATTTCCCTGGTATTGTGGCCTCTTCTACTGAAAAGGCATGAAGCTATCTGAGGAGCATTTTTAAGTATTAATTATTTATTGTACATGCGTTTTATTAAGCTCTCCTATAATTTATAAATGAAAAAAATATTTTAACTATATATTAAGAACTGTGGCTGACGTTTGAATAGTCCTCTCATCCATACTTACATAAATAATTATGCATTATTTCTTTAATCAAAAGTCTGGCATCCACCACAAAGTGAAATCCAAGTTTCCCAGTGTATCCCCAGCCTACCTTTGCAACCAGACCTCTTTGCAACCATTATCCTCTTACCCATTTCTTTCATCAAACTGGACCATTTGCAGTCCCAGAATTTTTCCTGGGATTCACAAACCCACTATTTCCTATCTGCCTTATACTATTCCCAGTGCATGGAAAATTATCTTTAAAATGGATTATCTACTTTGTTTCAACTAAAAATGTTCAAATACTATCTCCTGTATGAAACTGTCCAAGTTCAGCCTTATCCCCACCCCATCCATGGGTTCTTTCCTTCCTTTAATTATTGTGAGCCCCTCACTCATGTCCAGGTCTTTATAATGCCTTATTAATGTCTAAAATCCCCTGGAGGGCCAAGACCTGTGTTATGCTTTTTGTATGCCACATAGCACCTACACAGTTTGCTACACAAAGTAAGGACCTCTGTGAAAAATGAATTCTTACTCAAATTGATAATTTAAAGATTCTCTTTAAACACAACTTAAATATTATCTCTCCCCCCTCCCTTTTCTGATTCTTAGCTCAAATGTAGATGACTGGTTAAACTGGGAAAAGAGTAATTATTATTATTTATAAGTACTGAACTGGTTTAGTTACAGCTTTCCTCACATGTCCAAGAGGCATCCATTGGCAACTTTGCAGATAGATCCACAGTCTCAGTTCTCTGTGCCTAGCATTAAGCTCATTGTAATATGGGCACACCTCCAAGATGTTATGAGTTCAGTTCCAGACCACCACAAAAAAGTGATTGTGGCAATAAAGCAAGTCATATGAATTTTTTGGCTTCCCAATGCATATAAAGTTATGTTTACACTATACCGGAATCTTATTAAGTGTGCAATAGCATTATGCCTAAAAGAAAAAAACATATATACCTTAATACAAAATATTGTTGAAAAACTCTAACCATCATCTGAGCCTTTGCTGAGTGGTAATCTTTTTGTGACAGTAACATCAAAGATCACGTTAACAAATGTAAGAATAATGACAGAGTTTGAAATGTTGTTAGAATTACCAAAATGTAACACCAAGATACAAAGTGAGCAGATGCTGTTGGAAAAATGATGCCGATAAAATTAGAGTAATTTGACCAAGTCATGTACTATTGATATTTGTTGCAAAGCAGGGACTTCGGACCTCAGTTCAGTTCAGTTCAGTCGCTTAGTCGTGTCCGACTCTTTGCGACCCTATGAATCGCAACACGCCAGGCCTCCCTGTCCATCACCAATTCCAGGAGTTCACCCAAACTCATGGACGATCCCAATCTAAAGTCCGTGCATGCATGCTCAGTCTTGTCGACTCTTTGCAACCCCACAGACTGTAGCCCACCAGGCTCCTCCGTCCGTGGTATTTCCCAGGCAAGAATACTGGAGTGGATTGCCTTTTCCTCCTCCAGGGGATCTTCCTGCCCCAGGGATCAAACCTGCATCTCCTGCATTGGCAGGCGGGTCCTTTACCACTGAGTTGCCTGGGACGCCAAAGTCTGTGCACGTAACCATGAGACAGTCTGGCCTTGGTGGAATTTTCCCTGTTTTGTCCTCCCTGGGTGTCTCTCTCACCTGACCTTGATTTTGTCTCCAGCATGACATCACATCGCCACACCTCACGCCCTCGTGTGAGGTACAGGACAGCATCCTAATGCCCTGGTGGAGTCCCGGGCTGCACTGCATGTATTCCGTTTGTTGCAGCTAAAAAGTTGTACAAGAGCAGCTGGCTGCCTGCTGGCTGCTTGGACTCAGCCATGAGGTTGTCCACAGTCCACCGGTCCACAGTCGAGTCTTCAGAGTTTTAAAATCTAGACACCCCAGCTCTATTAGTTTGCTCAAGTGAGTAAGTCTATAAGTAAGCCCTGATTCTTGTTAATCAATTTATGAGGCTGATATATAATTTATTTCATTAATTTCTCAAGATTAGAGGCAGCAGGTTGGAGGGATACCTTTTCAGAAACTAGGAAACCTCTGCCTGCAGTTTGGGACCATCTGCCTTGCCCCCAATCAGTGTGTCAGTGAGGCAGGCCAACTGAAAGTGTACCAAGGATAGTCATGGCTGATCAGCCGTAAAAGATTTTAAATATAAAGAAATTGACGGTTCAGCTCTAGAGAAGAAAAGTAGATTAGTGGGAACACAATAGAGAATAAAAATGGATTCAAAGACATTTAATGTGTAATAAGCATGACCAACCTAGATAGCATATTGAAAAGCAGAGACATTACTTTGCCAAGAAAGGTCCATCTAGTCAAGGCTATGGTTTTTCCAGTGGTCACGTAAGGATGTGAGAGTTGGACTGTGAAGAAAGCTGAGTGCCGAAGAATTGATGCTTTTGAACTGTGGTGTTGGAGAAGACTCTTGAGAGTCCGTTGGACTACAAGGAGATCCAGACAGTCCATTCTGAAGGAGACCAGTCCTGGGTATTCTTTGGAAGGAATGATGCTAAAGCTGAAACTCCAGGACTTTGGCCACCTCATGCAGAGAGTTGACTCATTGGAAAAGACTCTGATGCTGGGAGGGATTGGGGGCAGGAGGAGAAGGGGACGACAGAGGATGAGATGGCTGGATGGCATCACTGACTCGATGGACGTGAGTTTGAGTGAACTCTGGGAGTTGGTGATGAACGGGGAGGCCTGGTGTGTTGCAGTTCATGGGGTCGCAAAGAGTCGAAAATGAGCGACTGAAAAGAACTGAACTGAAGTGAAGAGTGACTACGCTGAAGCCTTTGTGTGGATCACAACAAACTGGAAAATTCTTTAATGGGAATACCAGCCTGCCTTGCCTGCCTCCTGAGAAACCTATATATGCAGGTCAAGAAGCAACGGTTAGAACTGGAAATGGAACAGCAGACTGGTTCAAAGTTGGAAAAAGAGTACATCAAGGCTATATATTGTCACCTTGCTTATATAATTTATATGCAGAGCACATCTGCAAAATGCCAAGCTGGATGAATCACAAACTGGAACGAAGATTCCTGGGAGAAATATCAACAACCTCAGATATGTGGATGATATGATTCTAATGGCAGAAAATGAATAAGAAATAAAGAGCCTCTTGATAAGGATGAAAGAGGAAAGTGAAAAAGCTGGCTTAAAACTCAACACTCAAAAAACTAAGATAATGACATCCAGTCACATTACTTCATGGCAAATAGGAGGAAAAGTGGAAGCAATGACAGACTTTATTTCCTTGGGCTCCAAAATCACTACAGCTGGTGACTACAGACACTTGTTCCTTGGAAGAAAAGCTATGGCAAGCCTAGACAGCATATTAAAAAGCAGAGACATTACTTTGCCAACAAAGGTCAGTATAGTCAAAGCTATGGTTTTTCCAGTAGCCACGTATGGATGTGAGAGTTGGACCATAAAGAAGGCCGAGTGCCGAAGAATTGATGCTTTAACTGTGGTGTTGAAGACTTCTTAAGAGTCCCTTGGACAGAAGGAGATCAAACCAGTTAATCCTAAAGGAAATCAGTCCTGAATATTCATTGGAAGGACTGATGCTGAAGCTGAAGCGCCAATACTTTGGCCACCTGATGCAAAGAGCCAACTCATTGGAAAAGACCCTGATGCTGGGAAAGATTGAAGATGAGAGGAGAAGGGGTTGACAGAGGATGAGAAGATTAGATGCCATCACCGACTCAATGGACGTGAGTTTGAGCAAACTCCGGAGATAGTGCTGCAGTCCATGGGGTTGCAAAGAGTCAGACTTGACTTAGCAGCTGAACAAGAACAAGGGCAAAGGTGATGGGCATTTTTATGGGAGAATGAGGGGGTGGTGGGGAACGAGTGGGCACTTCAGCAGAGCCTCTGTTTATTCACTGATGTTTGTCTAGAGAAGCAAGCTTCTAGTATCTTTATGACAGGAGGTAGTGGTGCAAGACAGAGCAAGCCACACATAGCCTTCTAAAGTAACTGCTCAAACAGGGGTGAGGGTGTGCAGGGGCCTGTCTGTCTATTACCAGGTCTGCTGCTGCTGCTGCTGCTGCTACCAGGTCTAACTTGGAGCAAACAGTAACCCTCCTGGTGGTTTTCTCAGGCTGCCTGAGAGAAAGGGAGACTGGGGTCATCCTAGGTGGCAGCCTTGAGCTATGAGGAGCTATGTTAGTGTCTATCGGATCTTTTAGAGGGGACTTGGGAGGGGGGTGGAATCAATTGTGCTGAGAGTCTGCAGTTTTTCTAGGTCAAATTTAAGGGCTGGTCAAAAAGAGGGCTCAGAAGAGTCCATCTAAAATTTGGTCAAGAAGAGAATCTGTCACTTTCTAGAATTTGTTCAGCATGCACCCCTTGGCTCACTAAAACATGCCATCACTGGTGGTCCAGGAGTTAAGACTCTGTGCTTCCAATTCAGGGGGCGTGGGTTTGATCCTTGGTTGGGGAACTGAAATCCCACATGCTGCACAGCCAAAAAATTAGAAAATAAAATGCAAAACAGCATGCTATCACTAAGGCTGATATTTGGTTTCCTTCCATCTATGTTATGAAACCTAGGCCTTGGTCTTTAATTTTTGTTCTTTTTCTCAGCATGATCACAGAGGAGTAGAAAGGGGGTTTTGCAGGAGTTATTCCAGCTCTTCATAAAGCTCTTGTGTTCACCTCTCAGGACTCCTGCAGCAGAAGGAAGCCTTCAGAAACTGGAACAACTGTGGAAAGCCCCCTCTGCCCATCACTCATGCCTGAGCAGGTGCAGTCCAGAGTGACCTCGAGGGGGCTTGGACTTTTACAGGAAGCAGGCTGCACGTTGGTTATTCCGGCCTGTGCAGACGCACTGAATCAAAATGAAATGTTAACGATGATGGTATCTGTGCACTCTGCTGGGGACACTAAAATGCAGAGAAACGAGGCTCTAACAGCTGTCAGTAATTGGGTCACGCCTTCCCTGGCACCCTGGCCTCCTAGATTTATGCCAGCATCTATTATCATTAATGCTGCCAAAAAGACTTGCCTTCGCCAAGATGTTGGCTGGAGGAACATGTGTTCTTACTGGAGAGGCTGAAAGTCCTTGAGAGAAGCACAAAAGGAGGGCATGAATCTGTACGTAGAAAAAGATGAGTGTGGTATGATGCTTCACCAGATGGTCCCACGTGCAGATCAAGCTTGGCCGTTGCTGCGTCTGCCCTTCTCTTAGAAGGGCAGTGTTTACTTTCGGTGGAAACTGACTAGGAGGTGACCTTTTTGCTGTTGTTTCCTTTGAAAAATGCAGATTCTAGCAGATGCTGCTGAAACATCTTTCTCGTCGATTCAACAGAGAGAAAACGTCTTTTCCCATTATTTATTCCAAATGCATGATTGGTGGGTTCCTGATTCACAGTGGCTAGTGGTTTCATTCACACATAGTGATGAACTGACTAGGTCTTATGTCTGTAGAGGCTGCCAAGCAGGCTAGGATCTAGGTGTCTGTTTTACCAAAAGCTTTACTTGTGTTTTAGGTTCAAAGGATTCGTTACCAAAAGAAACCACTCAATATTCACATAAACAATTTCAATTTTTCTAAAAGAGTCAGTTCAGTTTGGTCATTTAGTCACTCCAACTCTTTTCGACCCCATGGACTGCAGCATGCCAGGCTTCACCAACTCCCGGAGCTTGCTCAACCTCCTGTCCATCGAGTCAGTGATGCCATCCAACCATCTCAGTTCAGTTCAGTTCAGTTCATTTCAGTCACTCAGTCATGTCCGACTCTTTGCAACCCCATGAATCACAGCACGCCAGGCCTCCCTGTCCANCAGGAGGAGAAGGGGAAGACAGAGGATGAGATGGCTGGATAGCGTCACTGACTCAATGGACGCGAGTCTGAGTGAACTCTGGGAGTTGGTGATGGACAGGGAGGCCTGGCGTGCTGCGATTCATGGGGTCGCAAAGAGTCGGACACGACTGAGCAACTGAACTGAACGGCAGGTAAAATGATGAAGTTAGGATGGATCTTAATCCAATATTAATGATGTCCTTTTAAGGAGGGGAGATTAAGACACAGACAGTCAGAGGGAGGCCATCTGAAAGTAGAGGGAGAGGATGATCGTCTACAAGCCAAGAAGAGAGGCTTCGCTAGAAACCATTACTGTCAACATGGTCTCGAGCTACTAGCCTCCAGAATCAGTTCAGTTCAGTCCAGTTCAGTTCAGTCTNCTTTTAAGGAGGGGAGATTAAGACACAGACAGTCAGAGGGAGGCCATCTGAAAGTAGAGGGAGAGGATGATCGTCTACAAGCCAAGAAGAGAGGCTTCGCTAGAAACCATTACTGTCAACATGGTCTCGAGCTACTAGCCTCCAGAATCAGTTCAGTTCAGTCCAGTTCAGTTCAGTCTCTCAGTCGTGTCCGACTCTTTGCGACCCCATGAATCACAGCAGGCCAGGCCTCCCTGTCCATCACCATCTCCTGGAGTTCACTCAGATTCATGTCCATCGAGTCCGTGACACCATCCAGCCATCTCATCCTCCAGAATAGTGAGACAATAAATTTGTTTCAGCCACCCAGTCTGGTGTACTTTTTAAAATCATAGTCCTAGTAAACTAATACAGACATGTATAGATCTTTTACAGAAAATAATACAATTAATAAAATTACTCAAAGGCAGAATAGAAATTCTCATGAAAGAGATGACTTTTGAGCCTGGTTCTAAAAACTGAAGGGAAATTGTTGACACCCAATGAGCTTGTAATCACTGATGTAACCACTGATTTAATAAAAAAAAATGAGTAAATCAAAAACACCAAACTTTAGGCTGTAATTGGATATCAATGAAAGAAACACTAGCAACAAACTAATTTAAGCCTTGTTGAAACAGATGTGTGTCAGATACAAACTTCTTGTTGTTGTTCAGTAGCTAAATTATCTCCAGCTCTCTGCGACCCCATGGACTGCAGCATGTCAGTCTTCCTTCCCTATCCTTCACTATCTCCCAGAGTTTGCTCAAACTCATGTCCGTTGAATTGGTGATGCCACCCAACCATCTCATCTTCTGTCACTGCCTTCTCCTCCTGCCCTCAATCTTTCCCAGCATCAGAGTCTTTTTCAATGAGTTGGCTCTTTGCATCAGGTGGCCAAAGAATTGGGACATATTCAAGGTTGATTTCCTTTAGGATTGACCTGTCTGATCTCCTTGTAGTCCAAGGGACTCTCAAGAGTCTTTTCAAACCACAGTTGAAAAACATCAACTCTTTGGCGCTCAGCCTTCATTATGGTCCAACTCTCACATTCATACAAGACTACTGGAAAAACCATATCTTTGACTATATTTTTGTCTCTGCTGTTTAGGTTTGTCATAGCTTTTCTCCCAAGGAGCAAGCATCTTTTAATTTCATGGCTGCAGTCACCATCTGCTCAAAAAAAGAAACATGTTGCTGTTTCCACTTTTCCCCCATCTATTTGCCATGAAGTGATGGGACTGGATGCCATGATCTTAGTTTTTTCAATATTGAGATTTAAGTCAGATTTTTCACTCTCTTCTTTCACCCTCATCATGAGGCTCTTTAGTTCCTCTTCACTTTCTGCCATAAGGGTGGTGTCATCTGCATATCTGAGGTTATTGATATTTCTCCCGGCAATCTCGATTACAGCTTGTGCTTCTTCCAGCCCAGCGTTTCTCATGATGTACTCTGCATAGACGTTAAATAAGCAGGGTGACAATATACAGTCTTGACATGCTTCTTTCCCAATTTGGAACCCATCCGTTCTTCCACAGCCAATTCTAACTGCTGCTTCTTGACCTGCATACAGATTCTTAGGGGACAGGTCAGGTGGTCTGGTATTCCCATCTCTTAAAGAATATTCTTCAGTTTGTTGTGATCCAGACAGTCAAAGGGTTAGCAGAGTCAATGAAGCAGAGTAGATTTGTTTTGGAATTCCCTTGCTTTTTCGATGATCCAATGGATATTGTCAATTTGATCTCTGATTCCTCTGCCATTTCTAAATCCAGATTGTACATTTGGAAGTTCTCAGTTTACATATTGTTGAAGCCTAACTTGAAGGATTTTCAGTATTACCTCGCCAGCATGGGAAGTGAGCACAATTGTGTGGTACCTTGAACATTCTTTGATGTTGCCTTTCTTTGGTATGGGAATGAAAACTGACTTTTTCCAGTCCTGTGGCCAGTGTTGAGTTTTCCAAATTTGCTGGTATATTGAGTGCAGCACTTTCACAGCATCATCTTTGTGAATTAGAATTTGAAGTAGCTTAGCTGGAATTCCACCACCTCCACTAGCTTTGTTCATTGTGATAAGGCCTACTTGACCTCATACTCCAGGATGTCTGGCTCTAAGTGAGTGGTCACACCATGGTGGTTATCTAGGTCATTAAGATCTTTTTTGTATAGTTTGTGCATTCTTGCCACCTCTTCTTATCTCTTCTGCCTCTGTTAGGCCCTTGCCATTTCTGTCCTTTCTAGTGACCATCTTTGCATGAAATATTCCCTTGCTATCTCCAATTTTCTTGAAGAGATCTTTAGTCTTTCTTCTTCTATTGCTTTTCTCTATTTCTTTGCAGTGTTCACTTAAGAAGGCCTTCTTGTCTGTCCTTGCTGTTCTCTGGTCTGTGTTGCTTTGATAGGGTTTTTTGGTGAGCTAATCTTACGGGAAACAAATGACAAACAGATTAGGTACACTGAATCTGTTTGTGCTGAGTAACTGTTGCTGTAGCATCTTTGCCATTGTCAGCCCTGGGTCTGCAGCTGTCTCATGGGGATGGATGTGGTGGACAGTCACACAGCGCATCCTGATTCCCTTCTAGAGGACCTGGAAAGTTGTGGAGGTGGGAAAGCCCAGAGCCACACTTTGCTTCCTATACTTCTTTGTGGCTACGGTCCTAGATATGAAAGAGAGGACGGCTTAAGATGCATGTTCACCTCCACAGCTACTATTCTGCACCTTAGGCTCCTTGTGTGTAAAGCAGAGATCACAGCATCTACCTCACGGGGTTCTAATGAGAACTAGTGAACTAAATTACATAAATTGCTTAGCCTGGCGCATAGTATTGTTAGGGGAAGCACACTGATTGAAACCACTCACCCTGGCCAGGCACCATAGTAACCTTTTCCTTGAGTTGTTTTATGACAGGAGATCCTGATAAGGAATACGAAACTAATAAGCCACCACCAACCAGAAGAGTTTGGGAAAGGTCGAAAGGAGACACCGTGTGTCCGTCCACTTCTCAGAATCCCCCTCACTAGCATCCATCTTGGCTGAGCGATGCATGTGCCACCAGGAAAGACTCTGAATTAGAATGATTGGCCAAAGACCACCCGGAAACTAATCCCATCACCATAAAACCCGAGACCACAAGCCACGTGGCAGAGCAGTTCTCCTGGGTTCCCTTACCCTACTGCTCTCCACCCGGGTGCCTTTCCCAATAAAATCTCTTGCTTTGTCAGCACATGTGTCTCCTCAGACAATTCATTTCCGAGTGTTAGACAAGAGCCCAGTTTTGGGCCCTGAAAGGGATCCCCCTTCTTGCAACTGTATCAGTAAGTATTACCTTTATTACCATCTTTGTCATGGTAGTTATTTTGAAGGTGGGAGTGACGGGCAGGCTACCTTCCTGCTGTGTAGCTGTCTTCCTCTGCCGTGGGGGTAACAGCCAGGGTTTGGAGTCCCTCATTAACTTCCTAGTTGTCCCAGGCAGTTGGTTGTGGATCAGGCCTGTGGAATCATTTCTTTGAAGTCAACAAGGCTCACTCAACCTCTGACTCCACGGTGGGCCAATTTTGCAACATGTCTTTGAGACTTATTGCAGAGGCCCAGCCTGGAGCCCTTTCTTCCAGCTCCTGCAGTGATTTTGTAAGAAAATTAAGAAAATTAGGGTTAGGGTTAGGGTTAATTACCATTTTCGATAGCTCTTTCTGCGTATGCATCACAGTTGAATCCTGAATGTGCCTTTCTCAGTGTCCCTTTGCCCATTTTCAGAGTTCTGAAAATGAACAGGAAAATTGGCTTAGAAGGCGTCACAGAGCTGTCTTGCAAAGCCCAGTCTGGAACCCAAGAGTCCTGCTCAGCACTGTTCTGCTCTATCAGACTCCAAGGAGGATGTCCTGTCTAGAGCTACCACCTGACTAGAGATCATGCCCCACCTCCCCACAGAGCCGACAACAGAGAAGGGGGAAGGGAACTCATCCTTTATTGACATCCCCTCTGTGTTGGACATACCTCTGGAGGCAAAAGACCAATCATATTCATCTTGTAGCCCCAGTACTGGCACAATCTATTCTGTTTATCATGTGTTTGTTATATATCTGAACTGAGCTGTTGAACAGGGCGTATTACAGAATTCCCACATCTCCACTGAGAACTAAGTTTCTGAGGAAATCAAGGGAAGATGACGATGTATTTATTTCCATGTATGTTTTAGGTTGGTATTTAGATTGAATTTACTGTGCATTTTATTTGCTCTGAACTGAGAATGGAAGTCTTAACACAGTAGAACCTAATGAAACTACTGAAACTGTGATACCTCTCTCATTTAAGATTGCAGTAACTAAATAAGTTAATTTTTTTTAAAGATATTCAGATTCTGTGGCTACTATTTAGTAAGAAGTCTTTATTTCTTAGTCAAAGTTCTTTGGGTTACAAGTTAGAGAAAATCAAGCAGAGGAAGGTAGGGTGAATAGAGGGGTTTTTATTCTAAAATGCAGGGTCGCTGCACAGACTCAGAGGACAGGATGTGCCCTTGGGGTGACAGGGGACGGAACCAGGAGCCAAAAAGTAATAAGACAGCTGCTCTCTGTGTCTCCCATGCTGCCTAGGGCATACCTTCCTTTGCTTCGCCCAGCACTTCTGCATCTCTCTCTCTCTCTCTTTTCATTTCTCTCTCTCTCTGCAGGCAAGCTCCTTGGGCTCCACAGACATGAGGTGCAAGATGGCTGCCCCACCGTAGTAGCTTCACAACCCCCTTCACAGGGCCTCCCATTTACAGACCAGCAGACACTCTCCCACATCTCTAAGTCTCAACTTCCTAGAAAGGAATGACCAAGTTTGGCTTGCATTCTCAACCTTGGTCAATCAACTGTAGGAGGAAACAGTGGCCATCACATAGGACAAGCTTCCTGTAGAATCAGCTCTGTGGACAGGTGGGAGGGGCAGTTCTTGGGAGCACAGAGAGCAGGTAAACACACCATCCTGTGTACCTGACAATGTCTCAGATAACAGTTCCCTGATAGCTCTGTTGGTAAAGAATCTGCCTGCAATGCAGGAGACCCTGTGTTGATTCCTGGGTTGGGGAGATCCTCTGTAGAAGGGATAGGCTAACCACTCCAGTATTCTTAGGTTTCCCTTGTGGCTCAGCTGGTAGAGAATCCACTCGCAATGCAAGAGACCTGGACTCGACCTCTGGGTTGGGAAGATCCCCTGGAGAAGGGAAAGGCTACCCACTCTAGTATTCTGGCCTGGAGAATTCCATGGGGTCACAGAGTTGGACACGACTGAGCGACTTTCACTTTCACAGGGAACAAGGACTTTGTCGCTTTAATGTGAAATTGATATAACTCTTATACTGCCTGCATATAGGAGTATCCTGCTTCACGTTTAAAAAATGATGCTCTTTTCATGTGAATGTGCATTTGCATTTTAAGTGTGTTTACATATGGCCACTTAAAATAAACCACATTAGCTCGGTCACTTTAGTATTTCCCTTATCTAAGCAGTATGGTATGGCTCTGAGAATAGTTATCAAAGTAACTAGAAAAAGTATCTAATGAGATAACTAAAAAAAGAATTTGTGGATGTTGCTGGGTGGCTAAATCATCCTAGGGGTGCAAATTAGGCCATTTGGAAGGGACATTCATTTATTCAGGCCACCAGAGCATCACTGGAGGAATTATTATTCTGGGAAGTCAGGGTAAAAAGGACTCTAGTGACTGAAAAATTTGAGACTGCTTCCAAAAGCTCTAATTTGCACCCAGGGAGTACAAAGAAGAATTTGATTGGAATAAATAGTGTCTGGGCCAAGGTAGAAGTCATATTTGTGAACTCGGGTACTGATGGAAAGATTTAAAGTATGTTTGATAGAAAGATGTATGTGCCTGCACTTTGTTGCATCCGACCCCTTGTGACCCCATGGACTGTAGCCCACTAGGCTCCTCTGTCCATGGAATTTTCCAGGCAAGAATACTGGAGTGGGTTGCCATTTCTTTCTCCAGGGAATCTTCCTGACCCAGGGATTCAACCCATGTCTCTTACATCTCCTGCACTGGCAGGCAGATTCTTTACCAGCTGAGCCACTGGGGAAGCCCTTGGTGACCATAGCAAATTGATTGACATGAGGCTTTGACGTTGGGGTGTCAGTATCTAGCACATATACTTTTGTAGATACACATCTGAGTTTGGAGTCAAAGACCCAAAATGTCACATCTGAAGTTTTGTAAGAGGAGCAGGCTCCTATTATCACTGCTTTCCAGGCTTCCCCTCCTTCACAACCTGTTCTCTTCAACTCTCATCTAAAGCAAGATTCCTCCACTGCAGCAATAGATACTGTCAATGTCTTTTTTTTTTTTTTAATGTCCTCATAGGTAGTGTCTCTGCACAGAGAATTATTTTTTAAAAATTAATATCTCACTTATTTAAAACGTGATTATTTCTTAAGCGTTTAAGAAGTCACAGTCTTTTTTAAAATTTTTATTTATTTTTGACTGCGCTGGGTCTCCGTTGCGGCATGTGAGCTTTCTCTAGGTGTGGCAAGTGGGGGCTACTCTCTAGTTGTTGTGTGCAAGCTTCCCACTGCGGTGGCTTCTCCTGTTGTGGAGTGTGGACTTATTTGCCCCATGACATGTGGGATCTTAGTTCCCTGACCAGGGATGTCCCCTGCGTTTGGCAGGAAGATTCTTAACTACTGGACCACCAGGGAAGTCCCACAGTTTTTAAAACATGTAATTCTTTTTATATATCTGGACAATTTTAACGCTCCCCTTAAGAATAAATTTTTTAAGTGAGTAGATTTCCTTAAATTTTTCCAACTATGTTTATACTTTTTTAACATATTTGATTTACCTTTCAAGTACTATTGAAACAAACAAAACTTTCCTATTTTAAAATCTCATAAATTAAACTTATAACACCTCAACTTAAAATCAGGAGCCAAATCAGTTGCTCAGTTATACATTTAACTGGGAGTTACAAAGCTAAAATATTATGAAAACAAGCCAAATTCTCTTAAAGACTTAAAAGTCAAATATGTATAATTTCTTTAACCCAAAGATATTTATGTGATTTTCCTAAACACTCTTATACTAGTTGCCTTCTAAGGTGGAGAGGTGCTTATCCACCAAGGAAAAGATGATGTCATCTCACATCCAGGAAATTATCTTCTCGGGTGCTTGAGACACCGCAGAACAGCCAGATGTTTCAGCCCGACCAGCTTTTCTCACAACCCGGCCTAGGCTGAGTTCCCACCTCTAATTACTATAGTTTTTTGTGCCATAATTTAAGGGAGTGGGTAGTGAACAGCAAGGCTGACATCCATTAAGCGAGTGGCACCGTGTCTAGGACTTTGTGTGTGTGTGCCTGCAGAATTTTCACACCTCACCTAGAGGCATCCCTCATGCCAGTGCCTTTCCTTGTCTTTTAAGGTACTTAAGGGTCAGAATTCTGTGTTCTTTGTAAATTTTTACTATCTTGAAGGACATACAACCCTTACATACGTGAAAACGCTATACAATTCACAAACTTTTAGACAGTCATTTCATAAAAGAAGCTTTTCAAATGGCAATTGAGCACATAAACTACATCATCAGTCATCAGCAAAATGAACATTGAAACCACAATGAGATAGGTTTTTAGTGCCCTAAGTGGGCATATAATTGGTACAATTTTTAAACTGACAACGCTAAGTGTTGGCAAAGGTATGGAAAAACCAAGACACCCAAATATGGTTTATAGGAGTGTGAAGTGGTACAGTCACTTGGGAAAAAATTTTAGCAGGTCCTATGACCCAAATAATTCCACTCTTGGATATTTACCCTGGAGAAATGAAAATATATCTCCACAGAAATACTAAGATAAGAATGTTTTGGGACTTCCCTGGCAGTCTAGTGGTTAAGACTGCTTTTCCAATGCAGGGCGCACGGGTTCAATCCTTGGTCAGGGAGCTAAAATTCCACATTCCTTGTAGCATCATCAAAAGATAAAATAAATAAAATAATAAGAATTTTTTTTTAAAGAAAAGAGAATCTTCTAAGTAGCTTTATTCATACTGGCCCAAAATTGGCAATACCCATTGATAGAAAAATGAATAAACAACTAGTGATGTATTCATAGGATAAAAGTGAAGTCTCTGAGTTGTGTCCGATTCTTTGCAACCCCGTGGATTGTAGCCTACCAGGCTCCTCTGTCTATGGGATTCTCCGGGCAAGAGTACTGGAGTGGGTTGCCATTTCCTTCTCCACATAGGATGGAAACTGCCTAGGAAAAAAGAATGAATTCTGATACAAACAACAGCCTGAATTAATTTTGAAGACATCATGCTGACTGAAAGGAGTATTTTGCAACTGTACATAATGCATGAGTCTAGTGTTTTTGTTACTGTTGTTGTTTTTAGTTTTAGAGCAAGCTGAAGTAATATTTGATGAATGAAGTCAGAACGGTGATTGCTTTGAGGGATGGGGGAAGGGATTAACTGGGGAAGGATTTAAAGAAAGTTTCCAGAGTGATAGAGATTTGGATTCACACATTGTCAAAAGTCACCCAATGTTACATGTAGAATTTGTGCACTTCACTTGTTAAAAACAGAATCCAACAGAGTAAATTTCAAAGATTTTATTGTCTTTATTCAGTGATTCATGAACCAGGCAGCATCCAATGTAGCAGTCAGAAAGAAGTTCTGAGGAGCTGAACAAAATGCAAGACTTTTATAGTTAGAAGGTAATGGAACAAGGAAGTTGTAGCAGGCAAAATAGCAGACTGGTTATTCCAAGGTCACTTGCCTTAGAGGATGACAGGGGTCTAACAGGCCAATTACCTAATGAGTGCTGAGCAAGTGATTCCTGATTGACTGGTTGAAGATTCCATTTCAGTGCTGAAACTGTCCTATCTCAGTTTAGTGACAGGAATCTTTGCCTAAGTGATTCCATCTGGGGCCTGTTGTCTTGTTTTTAACACACTGTATGTAAATTTTTCCTAGAAACAAAGAAACCATAAACAAATATTGAACTATAGGTAATAAATAATTTTCATGCCGAAGTGTTGAAACTGCCATACAATTGCACTCATCTCACATGCTAGTAAAGTAATGCTTAAAATTCTCCAAGCCAGGCTTCAGCANATACAGGTTTCTCAAGAGGCAGATCAGGTGGTCTGATATTCCCATCTCTTTCAGAATTGTCCACAGTTTATTGTGATCCACATAGTCAAAGGATTTGGCATAGTCAATAAAGCAGAAATAGATGTTTTTCTGGAACTCTCTTGCTTTTTCGATGATACAGTGGATGTTGACAATTTGATCTCTGGTTCCTCTGCCTTTTCTAAATCCATCTTGAACATCCAGAAGTTCATAGTTCATGTATTGTTGAAACCTGGCTTGGAGAATTTTGAACACTATTTTGCTAGCTATGAGATGAGTACAGTTGCACGGTAGTTCAAGCATTCTTTGGCATTGCCTTTCTTTGGGACTGGAATGAAAACTTTTCTAGTCCTGTGGTCACTGCTGAATTTTCCAAATTTGCTGACATATTGAGCACAGCATTTTTACAGCACCATCTTTTAGGATTTGAAATAGCTCAACTAGAATTCCATCACCTCCACTAGCTTTGTTCATAGTGATGCTTCTTAAGGCCCACTTGACTTCCCATTCCAGGATGTCTGGTTCTAGGTGAGTGATCACACCATCATGACTATCTGGGTCATGAAGGTCTCTTTTTTGTACAGTTCTTCTGTGTATTCTTGCCACCTCTTCTTAATATCTTCTGCTTCTGTTAGGTCTATATCATTTTTGTCCTTTTTTGAGCCTATCTTTGCATGAAATGTTCCCTTGGTATCTCTAATTTTCTTGAAGAGATCTCTAGTCTTTCCCATTCTATTGTTTTCCTCTATTTCTTTGCACTGATCACTGAGGAAGGCTTTCTTATCTCTCCTTACTATTCTTTGGAATTCTGCATTCAAATGGGTATATCTTTCCTTTTTTCTTCTTTGCTTTTCGCTTCTCTTCTTTTCCCAGCTATTTGTAAGGCCTCCTCAGACAGCCATTTTGCTTCTCTGCATTTCTTTTTCTTGGGGATGGTCTTGCTCCCTGTCTCCTGTGCAATGTCATGAACCTCTACCCATAGTTCATCAGGTTCTCTGTCTATCAGATCTAGTCCCTTAAAACTATTTCTCACTTTCACTGTATAATCCTTATGGATTTGATTTAGATCATACCTGAATGGTCTAGTGGTTTCCCTACTTTCTTCAATTTAAGGCTGAATTTGGCAATAAGGAGTTCATGACCTGCGCCACAGTCAACTCCAGGTCTTGTGTTTGCTGACTGTATAGAGCTTCTCCATCTTTGGTTGCAAAGAATATAATCAATCTCATTTCGGTGTTGAGCATATTGCATGGCCTTACGTCCTGAGTTTCAGATGTTGGAGCACGGAATACTTCAATGCTCTGCTAAATACTGTTTTCATGAGAAATTGATAAGAAATGTTTGGAGTTTTTATCTATTTCCAGGTGTAGGTTAGCTAATGCTGAGGTCAGATTTTTTTCAGGCAAAACTAAGATGACTGGGAAACAGCACTCAGGCCAGAGAACACACAGTTCATTAGATTTTGGCAAGCTCTAAGGGCTTCACTCATAGCTCAGTTAGTAAAGAATCTGCCTGTAATGCAGGAGACCCCCGTTGGATTCAGGCCTTGGGGAAGATTCGCTGGAGGAGGGATAGGCTACCCACTCCAGTATTCTTGCGCTCCCCTTGTGGCTCAGATGATAAAGAATCTACCTGCAATGCGGGAGACCTGAGTTCCATCCCTGGGTTGGGAAGATCCCCTGGAGAAGAGAAAGGCTACTCACTCCAGTATTCTGGCCTGGAGAATTCCATGGACTGTATCGTCAGTGGGGGTCGCAAAGAGTCGGACACAGACTCAGCAACTTTCACTTTCAGTGGCTCAGCTGGTGAAAAATCCGCCTACAGTTCCGGAGACCCAGGTTTGATCCCTGGGTCGGGAAAATCCCCTGGAGAAGAGAATGGGAACCCACTCCAGTTATTCTTGCCTGGAGAATCCCACTGACAGAAGACAGAGGTTCCTGGAGGCCCCAGGCTATGGGGCTCCAAAGAGTGGGACACGGAGTGACAGGCAAGTGTTCCAAAAGCCAGACGAGAGTGAAGCGATGTATGCTCACTGGAGGCCTTAGTTGAAGTCAGAAGAGCCGGTGGGCACCAAGGGGAGGACCTGGAAGGAGGAACCGCTGGCCTTTTCACTAACTGACTTCATGCTTCAGGGATCCAGGTCCGAGGTGCCCAGCGCGCCTCCCCGGGAGCTCCCCGGGCCTCCCGGACACTTGGCTCCGGGCCACGTCCGCACCCTTCGAACGGGTGTGGGTGATTTCGTAAGTGGACGTGACACAGCCACCGTGGGGGAAAGCGTACCGGGAAGCGGGAGTGAGCCGGGAGGCGGGCGCGGTGGGAGGAGTGAGGGGAGGAGGGAGACGCGGGAAAGGACGCCGCGCCCCGGCGTGAGGAAGTGCACAAGGTCTCGGCGCTGTCTACGCAGGGCGGCTGGAGGGGCGACCAGGTGAGCCGGGATGCTGGCGTGCGGGAAGCCGGGGATGCTGGCGTGCGGGGAGCCGGGGCTGCGGCCGCCGCCACCGCTGCTGCTGCTGCTGCTGCTCCTGGGGCCACTGGGTCCCTGCTCCCCGGGCGCCCCAGCCGCAGCCACACCGGCCGACGACGCCGCAATGCTCGAGTTCTCCACCGATCGGCCGCTGCACCTGGTGAGCCCCGCGTTCCTGTCCTTCACCATCGACGCCAACCTGGCCACGGACCCGCGCTTCTTCACCTTCCTGGGGTAAGTGCCGGCCTGCGGGTCCCTGGCCTCCTCGCTCCTGGTCTTCTGACGTCCAAGGCCGGCCCGCCGGCCAGTCCTCCTCTCTTTACTCCGGACCTTCTCACCATCTGTCTCTCCTTTCTCTCTGTCTCTCTCTCCTTTCTCTCTCTGTCTCTCCCCAGCCCACCCCCGCCGCTGGGTTCCCCGAACCGCCCTTTCCCTCCATTCATTCAGCAAGTGGTGCCTGAGCGCCAACTGACGGCTAGATATTAGGGTAGAAATTGAGAAGAGAAACTTTCCATCTGCCCCAGAAACTTGCCTGCAGGAGGGTACCCACCGAGCGCACCTGGAGGGCTTTGAGCACTTGAATTTGCTGCCCAGTGTAGGACAGGTAACGCTGTGCCAGGCTCCAGTCTCTTACACGCTGGTAATGTTGTAGCCACACGTTCTAAAAAAAAAAAAAAAAAAAAAAAAAAAAAAAAAAAAAACCCACTCAGATGCAGATTGGAATGCAGTTTATTACACCGGCAGGCCCAAGGCAGAGTCTCCTCTTATCCAAGACCCTAAACAGTTTTTCTGAAAACCTTATATACCCTAAGTGTACGTGCCAAACCCACCTCCCCAAATTCCCTGAAACTAGTCTGAACAAAGGAAAAGAAAGATAAAATCAAAGTTAATCCATGATTCATATGCCTTAAGCCTAGGAAGTTAACAGCAGACAATTATCAATAGGCCTGTGGTCATACCCCAATACGCAAAATAGAAATTTATGATTCTATTTGGTTACACCGATAATTAGGGTATTCTTTTAGGCAACAGAGAGTCTAGGTACGAGCCCTGGGGCTCTTCCATGCAGGGGGCCTGGTTTTCCAGTTGGGATGTCATTTCCATAGATACTGGGCATATAGGTCAAAGTCCACAGTCTGGCCCAAGATGGAGTCCTGCTTTCAAGATGGAGCCTGTTCTGTCTGTTTCCTCCTTCATTCCCCGTTCCTGATGCTCTTAACTCATAGTACGAGCATCATTCATAGGGCTATATGCACCCTGACTCTCCAACCTCTAATTTGGGAGAACCACATCAACCTTTGGGTTACAAAGTTCATAATACATTGTAAAATAAAAGGTCTACAAAGCAGAACTATCAAGGCAACTAAAACAATGGTAAATATAGTGTTCCACCAATCACCCTTCACCCAAGATAGGACTGAAGTCCAAAAACAAAGTTTATCATCAGACGTAACTTTTACCTGACCTTTCATGTCATCTAGTGTGGCTGATTATATAGCCAGATAAATCAGGAATATATACACAACATTCAACTTTAATTATAGCACAGGTCCCTCTTTGTTCTAAAACTATGGTTAGTCTCAAGATGATACCAGCAAGTCCTTGTAGCAACAGTTGACTGTAGAGGTTCATCTCTTTTTCTTCTCTAAGATGATCTTGGTTTCATGGGGATCAGTGGGGTCCTTTTGTGTAGTCCGCTCAGCATCCTCCGGGTCTCGTGGTATGCGCTCTTCACCCTCATGGGGTGGATCCAGGGAGTGACACCTGCAACTTTAACTGCAGTAGGGCTGGTTAGAGCAACAGTGTATGGACCCTTCCACTGTGGGGCCAAGGAGTCGTGTTTCCAGTCCTTGACCACACCTGATCCCCAGGCACAAATTTGTGAATCTGTTCCCCAAGGGGGAATGGCACCCTTTCTTGTACAAGCTTAGTTACCTGATTTATTACTTTCCCCAATTGTTCCATCTGCTGTGAAATGTCATCTCCCCTTACCTGAGGCAAATTTGTTGACACCTGTTTTATTATGGGAGGGGGCCTCCCATACACAATTTACACAGAGAAGAGCCATGGGACTATGGGGTCATCCTGAGTCTGAGCAGAGCCGTTGGAAGCAAGTCCACCCAGGAACAGTCAGCCTCTAAGATGACTGTTGGAGAGTGTCTCTTTAAATGTCTGGATGGTTTCTTCTACCATCTCAGAACTCTGGGGCCTATATGTTGTATGTAATTTCCACTCGATGTTTAAAGTTTTGCTTACTTGTTATACTAAATCAGCTACGAAAGCCGGGCCATTGTCCAATCCAATGCTGGTAGGAAATCCAAATCTGGGAACTATCTCCCTAAGCAGGCACCAGGCTACCTTTGATGCTCTTTCAGTCCAGGTAGGAAAAGCTTCTACCAATTCCGAGACCAGCAGGTAATGGAGTGTCAGTGTGGTTTCATTTCAGTGAAGTCCACTTACAGGTGTTCAAAGGACAGTGTGCCTTTTACTTGAATCCCTGGAGGTTTTTGTCAGTGCCAAGAGGCAACATTAACCTGTGAGCAGGCAGTGTAGTTCTGAGATTTTGTCCTGCATAGAGAAGAGAGGCAGGGAACCAAGAAATATTTTTCAATTAGCTCTTCCAGTTTATCATGGCCTAGATGGGTCGCTTGGTGTGTTTGGCTTACCAGAGTGGGTGCCAGCTCCTCCAGTACCAATAATTTGCCACTTGGCAATTCCGACCATCCCTTTTCAGTCTTGATGGCCCCTTCTGCTTTGGCTAGTTGGTTTTGGGCTTTGGTGTATTTTGGAGAGTCTAGCGTTAGCTCAGGTAGCTCTGCCAACATGAGAGCTTTAATAGGGGCTTCACTTGTCACCCCCAAGCCCTCGGCTGCTTGTTGAGTGGTCTTATCTGTCCGTCTGTTCCCTGAGCCTGAGGGCTATCCTCTTTTTGATGTCCTCAGCAATGTATGACTGCAACCCTTTCTGGTTCCCAGGCAGCATCTAATAGGGTCTTAATTTCTTCCTTATTTTTAATATCTTTTTCACTAGCTCCTTATACAGAGCCCTGTAGTGTGGTGAAAGCATACCTGGAGTCTGTGTCAATGTTTGTCTTCTTACCTTTACCTTACAGCTGGAGGGCCTGGATTAGAGCATATAGCTCGGCCATTGAGCAGAGCAGTGTGATGGCAGAGAGCTAGCCTCCACGATGGTTTCTTCCGTGACTACTGGCTATCCCAAGAGTCACTGTCCTTGTTTCACCAGGCTGGTGCCGTTGGTGTACAGGGCCCAATCTGGGTCCAGGATTGGCTGGTCTCTCAAGTCAGGGCTGCTGGCCTATTTCCTTGCAATCATGTGAGGGCCCACCTTCTCCCACAAGAAAGAGAGTGGCCAGATTCAGGGCCTGACAAGGCTCAGTAGTAACATGGGGGTTCTCACCTAACAGTCCCTGGTATTGAGTAATCCGGGATGTGACAGCCATTTATGGGAGTCCACTTGTAGGAGGGTGTTGGCCTCATGTGGGACTTTTACGAACAAATCTTGGCCCAAAGTCAGCTTGGCTGCCTCCCGGACCAGTAAGTCAACTGCAGCGACTGCCCATAACCGTCCTGGCCACCCAGTGGCAACATTGTCCAGCTGTTTAGAGATAGGTCTCTTGCCTGTCCCATGTCCCCAAAATCTGGGACAACACTCCCATAGCCACCTTGTCCTTTTCAGTCACATAAAGAGTAAATGGCTTAGCAAGGTCTGGCAGGCCCAAGGCGGGTGCTGACATAATTGTACCGGCTTTGAGTTCTATTACCAGTGGGACTTGTTTTGCAAGCCTGGGGTGGGTTGTCTTCCGCCCGGACCTCAGGGAATTGTTGCGTTAACTTTCTCGACTGTTTAGTCTGTCTGGTTTCCCTTCCGGGAGATCGAGCAACCTCCATTCATCTTGAAGGGTTACTGAGAGGAAGAGTAAATAGGTGGTTGAGCCCACTTGAACAGTGGGTTTTTCGTTGGGGGAAAGGCCACTTGTGCCCCCAATTTAGACAGCAAGTCTCTTCCCAACAAAAGTACTGGGCATTCAGGGATGTATAAAAATTCATGAGTCACTTGGTGTCCCCTCATTTGACATTTTCAGGGTAGGCTAGAGACATAAAGCCTGCATTTATCACCATCTGAGATCCAGCTCTCGCTGGGTCTACTGGTGTATAAAGTCTGTAGGGTTCTGCAGTCTTTTTGAGAACTCAGAGTGATTCGCTTTCCCTTTGAATCACTTGGGAGGGTTTTGCGATACTCAAAGCTTTTGAGGCCCCCGTCTTGAGACCTTGTAAAATAGTCACCTGCTATCTCTCCAGGTGGCCTGTCCCTTTTTCTGTGTCACAGTCCCAGCTGGGCCTCTCATCGGGGGTGGCTAGTTCTGCCCACCGCCACGGATTTGCGGTACACTCAGGTGCCATTTCTCTTAACCATTGTTTGGCCTCAGTTAGGATTCTGTGTCTTAAAAAAAAAAACGGATCCTGTGTCTTTCTTCATGGCTGAGAAGGGAGACTAGTAGTTGGATTAAGTCATCCTATGCAGGGCGGTGGGTTCAAAAAATAGTCTCCATTAGCCTAATCATTGGAGAAGGCAATGGCACCCCACTCCAGTACTCTTGCCTGGAGAATCCCATGAATGTAGGAGCCTGGTAGGCTGCAGTCCATGGGGTTGCTAAGAGTCAGACACGACTCAGTGACTTCACTTTCACTTTTCACTTTCATGCATTGGAGAAGGAAATGGCAACCCACTCCAGTGTTCTTGCCTGGAGAATCCCAGGGACGGGGGAAGCCTGGTGGGCTGCCGTCTATGGGGTCGCACAGAGTCAGACACGACTGAAGCAACTTAGCAGCAGCAGCAGCCTAATCGTGGCTTGTGGCTCCCCCAAGTATGGTGGAGGGTGTCTCTGCCAGTTTAATATATCCATAGAGGAAAATGGCTGGTAATACTAGGCTACAGGGGCTGATGGTAGTTCCCTTGCATCCTGAACTGGAGTCTGTTGTAGCTCTCTGAGGGCCATCTGTAGTGGAGTTCTTCCCCCTGCTCTTTGGCAGAGTGCAGCCTCTGTCTAATTGCTGTGTTTTCTTCCCCCTTCCCATCAGTACTCACCGGGAGAGGTGGATAAAATCTAGAAGGTCTAGCTGAGGTAGAGTTCTGGGGGCATTGACCAGAGGTCTCCATTGCTGTGATTGGAGCCTGCTGAAATGGCAGCTCTACGAACTCCGGGAGAGCTGGTGGAGGAGCAGTGGCTGCTGCAGGAACTTCATCTGGCCCTGGATTGGGCAGTAAGGCGGCCTCCGGTCCTGGCGGAGCACTGGGAGGCAGGCCCATCATTATCCAGTATGGGGGAGGGGTCAGGTCATCCCTGTCCAAATCCTGTAGAATTTCCTTTTTTATCATCAGTCAATGTTGTGCCATTGATATTTTTCCCTTTCCCTTCTGGATACAGAACCTTGTCCAAGTAGGAGGGTCTTGAGCTAACCCTAGCCATGAGTCAATATATGGATATTGATCCGGGTGTCCTGGCTCTCCTGTGACTACTGTATAGACTGCTTCCACTGTTTTTAAGTTCATGGTGTTCTCTGGTGGCCATCCTACTCCCATAGGGGCCATTTGACCTCACAGAGTATGTGGAGGTGCTTAGGCTTCATCTTTACCCCATAGTCTCCTGCAAATCTCTTCTTTAAAATTTTAATCATGTATCTAATACAGTTGCCTTAGATTCACTTCCCTCCATCTTGTTTACCTTCTCAGACCTTCTTCTACTTTTCCTTTTCATTCTGTCTACGAAGTTCTCAGTACCCTATGTACTTCTGATATTTCCACTCAAGACACTTAAATTGCCATTCTACACCCTCCTCATTGGGGTGAGAAGAGCCTTACCTGCCAGATCCCAGAGGGAGAAGGGGGGTTGGCATGTCTTTACCTGCCAGTCAGCACAGGTGAACCAGAACACCACATGGTCCAAGACTGTTTCTCCCTTAACTTTTAAAGTCCATTCTGTCTTGGTGGGTTTGCTCAGGTGCGGATGAAAATACAGATGGGTTAAATATCCCACCTCCCAGGCCGTCTCCAGAAAAGCCAATTCGTATTCACTCCTTCTAGCCTGACAATTCCTTGGGGTCAAGAATTTCATAGCAGATGGGACACCTCCTTGGGGAGGGCAGAATACGAGCACACAAAAACCAAGTTTCTTCTCCTAAAAATCCCCTGGCAATTGCTTAGTAATAATTTTCCCCAAGACGGCATGGACACCACCTCCTAAATGACCTTCACAAATTTCCTTTCTAAGCCCTAACACACTCGTCAACCTGTGCACCAAGAAATCGTTGCCATCTGCCTATTCCAGGCTCCTGTGGATCTGTGCCCCTCCTAGTCCCTCCCAGGGGGGTGATCAGGCCCCCTCTTCCACCCTGCGGGGAGGGTTCCTCCTCACCTGAGCGCTCAGTTCCCTTGCTGCCGTCCACTACCTGCTAACATGAAAGGTCCAGGCATTGAGAAGCAGAATCCTTCCAGAAGGGCGAGGCGCCTTACCCCCTCTAGAAGATTCGAGCCCCAAGGCCTCGGAGTAGTCCCAGATGGGACTTGTCCTTTCAAAGTGAGGAGTTTACTGGCCAGTGCACCAAATGTTGTAGCCACGCGTTCTGGGAAACAAACTCACTCAGAAGGACAATGCAGATAGTGGAGTGCAGTTTATTACACCAGCGGCCCAAGGCAGAGTCTCCTCTTAGCCAAGGATTCTGACCAGTTTTTCTGAAAACCTTATATACCCTAAGTGTACATGCCAGACCCACCTCCCCAAATTCCCTGAAAGTAGTCTGAACAAAGGAAAAGAAAGATACAATCTAAGTTAACCTGTGATTCATATGCCTTAAGCCTAGGTAGTTAACAGGGAACAATTAGACCTANTTAGCCAAGGATTCTGACCAGTTTTTCTGAAAACCTTATATACCCTAAGTGTACATGCCAGACCCACCTCCCCAAATTCCCTGAAAGTAGTCTGAACAAAGGAAAAGAAAGATACAATCTAAGTTAACCTGTGATTCATATGCCTTAAGCCTAGGTAGTTAACAGGGAACAATTAGACCTATGGTCATACCCCAATAAGCATAATAGAATTTATGATTCTATTCGGTTACACAGATAATTAGGGTATTCTTTTAGGCAACAGGAGCCTAGGTAGGAACCCTGAGGCTCTTCTATACAGGGGGCCTGGTTTTCCAGTATGTGTACCTGGTACACAGGTATGTCGTTTCCATAGATACTGGGCATATAGCTCAAAGTCCACAGTCCGGCCCAAGATGGAGTCCTGCTTTCAAGATGGAGCCTGTTCTGTCTGTTTCCTCTTTCAGTAGGAAGGTTAAAGAAAGAAGGGGGAGGTGGAAAAGGTCATCAAGGAGAATAAGCTTACTTATTGTCCTATAATAAAACTTTAATTTTTTAAATGTTTATTTATTTGACTGCATAAGCACACGGGATTTTTAGTTGCCACGTGTGAGGGTCCAGCTCCCAGACCAAGGATGGAACACCAGCCCCTTACATTATGAGTCTGCCCCTTTCATTGTCTCAGCCACTGTATCACCAGGAAAGTCCCAACAAAACTTAAAAGAGTAGTTTTAGGTTCACAGCAAAATCGTGCCCTAGATACAGAAATTTCCCATTACATCAGTGATACCTTGGAGAAGGCAAAGGCATCCCACTCCAGTACTTTTGCCTGGAAAATCCCATGGATGGAGGAGCCTGGTAGGCTACAGTCCATGGGGTCGCACAGAGTCAGACATGACTGAGTGACCAAGAAGCAGCAGTAGCACTGTGCAAATAAAAGCACATAGCCTAATGATCGCACGACTGACGCTGAGACGAGCCTTGATTCCCAACTCTGTCAAAAATCGGTGGCTTGGTTTTTACAGGTTGCTTGGCAACTTCAACTTTAGAGTGGAACTTCTAAAACCTTTTTGTAGGATTGTGATGAGCATTTGATGAGATAATAAATAAGTACTTAGCATAATGTTTGACAGTGTTCAAAATTTAATTGCTTCTTTTGTTTGCTTTTTTGTTAATTACTTCCTAGAAATTGGTGAATATTTGCTAACCATTCATCAGTTCTCTCGGAGAGGGCAATGGCACCCCACTCCAGTACTCTTGCCTGGCAAATCCCATGGATGGAAGAGCCTGGTGGGCTGTAATCCATGGGGTTGTTAGCAGTCAGACATGACTGAACGGCTTCACTGTCAATTTTCACTTTCGTGCATTGGAGAAGGAAATGGCAACCCACTCCAGTGTTCTTGCCTGGAGAATCCCAGGGACGGGGGAGCCTGGTGGGCTGCTGCCTGTGGGGTCGCACAGAGTCGGACACGACTGAAGCGACTTAGCAGCAGCAGCAGCAGCAGCAGTTCTCTGTGGATTTCTTTCAATGGTTATTAACCTCTATCAAGAATTTCCTGGTAGGAAGGAGTTCCCACTTTGAGCCCTTCCCCTTACCCGTAGTGAGCTGAAACTAGGCAGCCCCTGGTGCTGGTTGAGAGAAAGATTATTCTGGAGAAACACTGGACTACAGGGCTCCGTATGTGAGGACCCCAGGCCTAGAACGGATGTGAGGAGTGGGGGTGGGAGGATGTGATAGGGGAAGAGAGAATGGGAGGTGCCTTACTGCAAACAGAAAGACTAAGTAAATAACCATTTACTGAAATGTGAGAACTTAAGTCCTTTTCTACTACTGTGGATCCCTTCCTGGGGAAACAAGTCCAAAAAACCCCTGAAGTATGACTTTTGGGGTTTGGGTCTGATCACCCTACAATTAAGCTAACCAACTCACAAGCAATACCCTCCCCCCGCCCCCATGCCCCTGCCCCAGTCCCAGTCCCAAACACACACACACAACTTCCATCCTGTGATTTAGTGAGTGGGATGCCCTCTCCTCTTCTTAAATGCATCTCTTAATTTCTCTTAGCACTCTTTCTTTCCCCACTGGTCTCCACCTTTTTGTTAAAGGCTGGAGGATAATGAAAACCAAAACAGTACAGAGTGCAATTAATAAAACTGTTTGCTTACAAAACAGAGTACTGTTGTTCCCAAGGGCTCCAGGGCTGGCTCCCAGATGAGCTGCTGCTCATCTTCCATGTCTACTCCCAGAGGTATCTGCAGGAATATCCATGCAATTCTCATCTGAGACCTTAAAGATTCCAGCTCAGGAGGCATAAGCTCCCTCCCCTTCTCACTTAGGACAGAGCTTCTGAATTAGAGCTTCTGGTGAGTCCACCTCCCCAGGAGGGTTGGCACAGTGCCCAAAATGACCTTGTCATCTCAGAAGACAAAATATTTAGCTTCCATCTCAGAAGACAACCCAAGGCTTATCTGTCACAGGAGCAGACAGTCACATGGGCATTTTTGTATTTCATTTTCTCAAAAATTAACTGCTTGGGTGAAAAGCTGAGCAGATAAAATCTGAAATACTAAGAAGGAAAGGATTATAAAAATAGCTGACACTCACTGTGCCATCGTCACAGGCTAGTCCCCATTCTAAGCATCTCCTGGGTATTAGTTCATTTAATCCGTGCTACAAAATACTAAAGTCAGGACTATTATTATCCCCATTTTTAAAATGAAGAGGTTGAATCTTAGGGAGATTCAACAGCTTGCCCATGGTCAGCCGGCTATGAGATGAAGGAGCAGAATTTGAAACCAGATGCTAATTGCACAGACACAAGGACACATAAAGAAAGTAAAGCACTTTATATATTTTTAAAGGCAGCAGAGGAGGGATGGGAGAAAAAGATCGTCTGGGAACAAACTGAGATGATTGATGGACAGAATTGAGAATAGAAAACTCAAGGTCCATACCTCGATGGTACTTCAAAGGAGACCTCAGCAAATTCAGTCAGGTGATTCTGGTTCCAGTTTCCCATAATGGCAAACAGATGTGTCTTGGGGTTTGTTTGTTTGTTTCCCACATTTGCAATTAAAGAACATGGAGTACATACAACTTCAATGACAGTGAAAGAACAATCTAGAATCAGAAAGGAGCATCTTTTCAGTTTGTCCTCTTCCCGGAGAAACTCATCAACAACCCAGGCAAAGACTTCCTAAGCCCAAATATCTGGTCCTCAAAGACGAGAGGACAGAGGCCAGCACAACTCAATGGAAATAGAATGTGGGTCTCAAGTGCAAGCCTCGTAATATAATTTAAAGTTCTCTAATTCAGTTCAGTTCAGTCGCTCAATCCTGTCCAACTCTTTGCGACCCCATGAATCGCAGCACACCAGGCCTCCCTGTTCATCACCAACTCCTAGATCCTACCCAAACTCATGTCCATCGAGTCGGTAATGCCATCCAGCCATCTCATCCTCTGTCATCCCCTTCTCCTCCTGCGCCCAATCCCTCCCAGCATCAGGGTCTTCTCCAATGAGTCAACTCTTTGCATGAGGTGGCCAAAGTATTAGAGTTTCTTCTAGTAGCCATACTTAAAAAAGGTAAAAAGAAACAGGCAGAACTTATTTTAATATTGTATTTTGCTTAATACAAAAGTATCCAAATTATTATCATTCAACATACAATCAATACAAAATATTAATGAGATATTTCACACTGATTTTTGAACCAAATCTTCAAAGAAATCTGGTGTATATTTTATATTCACAGCATGTCTCAGTTCAGACTAGCCACATTTCAAGGGTTACCACATGTGGTTACCATCTTGGCAGTGCAGCCACATTTCAATCAAGACACATATTAAGCACAGTTCACTAATTCAAGATAAAAATTAGAGTGCTGAGCCAGTGGTAGGAATCAGGAGTGCTACAGAGAAAAAAGCAGTGGTGCTACACAGTGACCATGCAGTAAAAATGCAGCTGTGTCTGCTTTTCAAAAGGATTTGAACTTTGGTTCCAGTGGTTAAGGCTCCAAGCTCCCAATGCAGGAGGCCCAGGTTCCATCACTGATCAGGGACTAGATTCTACATGCTTCACGGCATGACCAAAAAGAGAAAAATGGTTCGCTTATTTTATTTCAGCAAAATACATCTCCTTTTGCCAATTTGACCAATACTTATTATTTGTAACTTCCAATAATCAGGTTCCTTCTTCTTCATTGACAAAGTTGCTTTTCATCTTGGGAAAAGCACTTATCAGCAATGCCAAATGCAGATTTGGATACCTGATGTTCGCTTCCCCTGTGGCTCAATCTCTGATCCCACTTCCAACTCATACTCTTAGCCTATGACCACATTTCTCATTCCCAAAGAAAATGAAGTCACTAGACAGGAACTTGGGCTTCCCATGGCTCAGTCGAGAAAGAATCTGCCTGTAATGCAGGAGACCCCCAGTTCAATTCCTGGGTTGGGAAGATCTGCTGGAGAAGGGATAGGCTACCCACTCCAGTATTCTTGGGCTTCCCTTGTGGCTCAGCTGGTAAAGAATCCACCTGCAATTCAGGAGACCTGGGTTTGATCCCTGGATTGGGAAGATCCCCTGGGGAAGGGAAAGGCTACCCACTCCAATATTCTGGCCTGGAGAATTCTATGGACTGTGTAGTCCATGGGGGTCACAAAGAATTGGACACGACTCAGCGATTTTCACTTTCAAACAGGAACATCTTTTTCTTCCTGCCGTCGAACCTGCAGGTATAGCATGGATATGTCTAGCTTTCTTCCTTTCTCTCTTCTCAGGCCAGTTCTTCCAGCTCCGCTGTTGCTCCCGTCCACTCCCGCCTCCCCAAGGACTTTGCTCTAGCACTCATCTCTTCTCTCTCCTGTATCTTTTACCTCTCCCTTACTATTGGATCCTTCTTCTTAGCCTAGAAGCACCAAGTCTTTCCCCTCTCAAGCACCTCTGCAGTCGCTGCTCTTTCCCCTGTCTGCAGCCTTTCTTACTGCTAGTGCTTTCCGTGTTCCGCTCGCACGACGACCCCATCACTGTGTCAAAAAATCAATCTCTCCAACACCATTAGTGACCTTACTTTTTCAAGCTTTTTTTTGGTTGTTTTTTAATCGTGGTAAAAGTCATATAAAACATAATATTTTAACCATGTGGAGGAGGAAATGGCAAACCATTCCAGTATCCTTACCTGGAGAATGCCATGGACAGAGGAGCCTGGTGGGCATACGGTCCATGGGGTCGCAAAGAGTCAGACACAACTGAGTGACTAACATACACATTTTAACCGTGGGGCTTCCCTGGTGGCTCAGAAGTAAAGAATCTGCCTGCCAATGCAGGAGACGCGGGCTTGATCCCTGGGTTGGGAAGATCCCCTGGAGAAGGAGATGGCAATCCACTCCAGTATTCTTGCCTGGGAAATCCCACGGACAGAAGAGCCTTCAGGGCTACAGTCCATGGGGTCGAAAAAGAGTCAGACACAACTTAGCGACTAAACGAGTTTAACCATGTTTAACTGCACAGTTCAGTGGCACTAAGTATAGTCACGTGGTTGTGCAGCTCTCCCCATCATCCATCTCCTGAATTTTCCACCTTCCTACACTGAAACTCTGTCCCCATTAAACACTAACTCCCCATCCACCCCACCCCCTCAGCCCCTGGCATCTACCAATGTACTTTCTATGATTTTTACTATTCTAATTTGTCTGCACCTAATGTATATTGGAATGCATTTTTAAGTTTCACTTAATATAAGATACATGGAATTTATAGTCCATGGAATTCTTCATGCCAGAATAATGGAGTGGGTAGCCATTCCCTTCTCCAGGGGATCTTCCCAACCTAGGGATCAAACCCAGGTCTCCCACATTGCAAGCGGATTCTACCACCTAAGCTACCAGGGAAGCCCAATATATGATCACTGACCTTCATTTATTGAGAAATCCAATAAATACCTTTCATTCCTTGTCTTCCTTGTCTCTATTATGGGTTGAATGTCTGGATGGCCCCCCTACAGTTCCTATGTTGAAGTCCTCATCCCTGGTACCTCAGTCTGTGACCTTATTTGGAAATAATGTCATTGCAGACACAATTGGGCTTCCCAGGTGGTGCAGTCGTAAAGAACCCACCTGCCAATGCAGGAGACCCAGGCTGGATCCCTGGGTCGGGATGATCCCTTGGAGTAGGAAATGGCTACCCACGCCAGTATTCTTGCCTGGAGAATTCCATGGACAGAGGAGCCTGGTAGGGTCGCAAGGAGTCAGACACAACCGAAGCAATTAAGCATGCACACACGCAGACATAACTAGTTAAGAGTTGGTCTTACTGGAATGGGGTGGGCCCCCATTCAGTAGGACTGATGACTTTATAAAAAGGGGGAATTTGGAAACAGACACGCACACTCAGAGAACACCATGCGTACTTGGAGCTGTACTGCTCTGAGAAGCTTTCAGAAGCTGGGAGAAAGGCCTGCAGTAGGTCCTCCCCCAGCACCTGCAGGGGGAGCGTGGCCTTGCCAACAGCTTGATTTCAGACTTCTTGCCTCCAGAGCTATAAGATGACACAGGTCCACTGTTTAAGCCGCCCAGTTTGTGGTGTTTTGCCCTAGCAAACCAATTCAGCCTCCCAGAAGCATTTGGCAAGAGTGACAACTGAAATACCTTCTCATCCCTTCAGATGGTGTCACTGCCCTGTCTGGCGGGTTCCCACACCACCCTAAGGTTCTTCATCACCTCTTCCTCGAGCTTGTCTCAGTGGTGCTGTTCCCCAGGCTTCTGACCTAGGCCTTCACCTTTTTATGATATTTATTTATTTATTTGGCTGTGCCAGGTCTTAGTTGCAGCATGCAGGATCTTTAGTTGTGGCCTGCAAACTCTTCAGGGTTGAACCCAGGCACCCTGCATTGGGAGCATGGAGTCTTAGCCACTAGGCACCAGGGAAATCCCAAGGCCTTCTTTTTTCACTTTACATAATCTCCTGAGTGGTTTTATCTCATCACTTAAATTACTGTTCAGGAAGTGGTGTGTCAAGCAATGTTTCACAACTGGCTCTCTGAAAGGAGAGGAGACTGATTTTTTTTTTTCTTTCTGACTTCTATAGTCTAAACACCCCTGCCATGGCTGATTTCAAACTGCCAACAGTTAAACACTAGTTCTCAAAACATAACAGTTGGCTCTCACAGGCTGGTACCAGCCAGTGCAAGGTGACTCCCACACACCTCCACTTCTGTGTCAGAGATAAGCAACTTATTTTTACACATACAGTAAAATAAAAATACCTGCAGATATTTCTTTCCACTAACGAACTGTTCCAGAAACACAATACACGCCACAGCTTTTGTGTGTTCTTTGGTTATTTCCATGACATTGTGGTGGTGGTGGTGGTGGTGAATTATTTTCCTCTTTCTTTTGTCCATGTGTGATAGAAATACTGTACCTTTGTTCAGTTTTGTTTTTAGGACAAGCTCGCAGGTGTTTTAAATCTGGCTTTTGTCAGAGAGCATCAATATTATTTCTCAAAACAAGAAAAGATTCCATTGCAAAGGAGACAGACAAAAAGGTCCTTGATACAATACTCTGAAACATGTGATTTTGTTTACTTGGCAGAAGTCATAGCATTGGTTTTTAATTTTGTGCAGGAAACGGTCTATGTCTGACCCCTCATGCCCTGTGTCAGGCTGGACTCGATTGTTCATGCACTTGGGTGTGCTTGCTGAGTCGATTCAGTCGTGTTTGACTCATTGCAACCCTATGGACTGTAGCCCAGGCTCCTCAGTCCATGGGATTCCCTAGGCAAGAATACGAACCTTTATTAAGCACAGCTATGTGCCAGGTACTTGTCTAGGTTCTCATCTGGGCGCTGAGGCGATTCTGATGTTCCAGAGTCCCTCCTTTTCACAGAGCTTAGCTCGAGATGGGGGTGGGGATAGATAGTAAACCAAGCAAATGCAATAGAAAGCTAATTTCAGAGACTGCTGGCTGCTCAGAAGAAAACAAAGGCAGAGTATTGTGGTCGAGAGTGACCTGAGGGGGCACAGCTACCACTTCCAGGAGCCAGGCTGTGGTGCTCGACTTCAGAGGCAGGCGGTACACAGATGCCTGCCTTGAGATCCCACAGCTCCTGCCTGCGCTCCTGTTCCCTTCATCTCCCAGAGAGCGCCATTTCAATTGCTCTCCCATCTCGACTGCTTACAGACATCAGCCCCACAAATCTAAAAGAACTTCCCCCATCACCACACACAACCAAAATCGAAATCTAGGACCAGTATCAGTGCCTGGCCAAAAAGCAGTGGGACAGGGCCAGCCCGAAGTAACTCTGCAGAAGTTCCTTGTATCAGGTCTAGGGCCGCAACTCTACCCGTGGGCTAGGGGTTCACTAGTTCACACTAGTGGGTCACATTAGTGGAATCACGCTAGCCAAAGCACCAAAGATGAGCACCGGAGAACTGATGATTTTGGTGGTGCTGGAGAAGACTCTTGAGAGTCCCTTGGCCTGCAAGGAGATCCAACCAGTCAATCCTAAAGGAAATCAGTCTTGAATATTCATTGGAAGGACTGATGCTGAAGCTGAAGCTCCAAGACTTTGGCCACCTGATGCAAACAGCTGACTCATTGGAAAAGACCCTGATACTGGGAAAGACTGAAGGCAGAAGGAGAAGGGGATGACAGAGGTCCATTGAGTCAGTTGGATGGCATCACTGACTCAACAGTCCTGAGTTTGAACAAACTCCAAGAGATAGTGAAGGACAAGGAAGCCTGGTATGCTGCAGTCCATGACGTTGCAAAGAGTCGGACATGACTGAGTGAACAGCAACAAAGGGTAACCACAGTACTGGTTCACACTAAGCATTCGCTGACTTTTAGACTGAGGACTCACCTCCCCTTTATGTGTCTTTTCTGAGCTCCAGACACACATGGCCAAGGGCCTGATGGAAATGGCTATTGGTGCACCACTGGTATCTTGCAACACTGAGCCCCACGCCTGCCTTCATCCCTGTCTCCAGTCTAATGCCTATTTATTTTCATCTCAGCAAATGATATTTCCATCTTCCAAGATTCTTCCCAAGAGTCATCTTGGATTCTTCTCCCACATTCCATTAAATACTCAAGCTAGTCTTTCTGGGTTTCCCAGGTAACTGAGTGGTAAAGAATCTGCCTGGCAATGCATGAGGTGCAGTTTTAATTCCTGGGTGGGGAAGATCCCCCAGAGGAGGAAATGGCAACCCACTCCAGTGTTCTTGCTGGGAAAATTCTGTGGACAGAGGAGCCTGGTGGACTACAGTCTGTGAGGTCACAGAGTCAGACGTGACTGAGCGTGCACACACACTAGTATTTCTATCTCCACTTGTGTCTCGAATTTATCCACCTCGCTTCATCCCTACTTTTGTTACCTGACCTCAGCCCATCACTTTCTTTCAATATTAACACAACCACAGTCTTGGTCCTTCTATTCAGTGATTGACATGGCAGCCTGGGATTCTTTTCTAAAACAAAAGTCTGGTGCAATCACTCCATTGCTTTAAATCCTCCCGTGGCTGCCATCTTATAAACCGGAACTCCTTCCAGGACATGGCAGCTCACCAGCCATCCATGATATGGTCCTGTCTGCCCTGCCAGTCTGTCCTCTCCCAGCACCTCCCTGCCCCCATTCTCTAGGCTCAAGCCACACCTTGAGCATCTTAAAAGAACTTGAAGTATTTTCTAGGGTCCCTGAACCTATGGTGGGTCCTGGCACAAGGAGATGAAGCGCAGAGTGAAATTCATTCAGGGATGTTATCAATGAGGAATTGATTGAAATCCCCGACAGCACCAGAGAACTCAGGGAATGGTGGCATCTGCCAGGAAATCCTCAGAACCTCTTGAAAACAAATGGGAATGTTAGCTCGGACCAAGTAAGGATTTAGAATAAAGTCGTTTCCACTTTGCTATGAACCCAAACAAAACTAAACTGTAGGAAGGGGGAGCAGGATGTAAAGAAGCATTGGCAATTAGATAGTTCTCTGGCATGATTTTCCAATTTGAAACAAACCCACATGCAAGCTAATTAACTTGGCCACTTTGAGAACACACAGCGTCAGTCCCATGTGTTTTAAGAGCTTTCCAGACAGCATGGTGGCCAGGATCCCATATGTGAGGCTTCAGAAATACATGGCAGCTTGTTCCTGTTACCTGCATCTTCTATTTTCTTAGTTTTGTTCACTAAATATTCATGACATCTTCATCTTTCTTAGAGAATGGATTATAAATCATTTGAATTCGGTTCTATAACATTCTGTACTATTCTGAGCACCTAACAGGAACATTTTTGGCTTAATGATTTACACATTTAGAATTGCTTGAATTGGAAGTGTCCTTGGTGGATAGGAATTAGAATCTTACACCATTCTAAGTCATTTGACTTATATTGAAAAGGATAGTTTTCCTTGGGGTAGAGGTGGCGGTTGGTAAGGGAGAGGAAAAGGACTTGTAAGTCATTTCTGAACTTCTCTGGGAACAGAAATTTTTGAAGACAATATATTTTTCAAAGAAACAGAGTCATCTTTCCTGTAGTTTCCACTCTCTTATGTCTTTTCCTGCATCAGTCACAGATTATGAATTCTCTGAAAGCACTAAACACTACCCTGCTAGTCAGGTTGAAATATAAGCTCTTGGCTGAGTCAGCACCCCCAGTTGCCTTCGGATGCCTATAAGAGCAGCTTTGCAATTAGGAAGATTCCAATTGAGACGATGTCCCTGATAGTGATATGACTTCCTTCTCCAGCGCCCTTACAGCTAGATGTTAGAAAATGGGTCCACCGAGAGAAGGGAGTCAATGTGTAGACGTCATTGTCTTAGGAAAAAAAATAATTTTAATTTCTTGCTTGTCTTCATAACAGTTCTTCAAAGCTTCGTACCTTGGCCAGAGGTTTGTCTCCTGCATACCTAAGATTTGGTGGCACCAAGGCAGACTTTCTCATTTTTGACCCCAAGAAGGAACCAGCAGTTGAAGAGAGAAGTTACTGGCTATCTCAAGTCAACCAGGGTGAAATTTTTTAAAGATTACCCATTTATTTAATTCACTTGAGTAGGTCACGAGCATTCTCAGAGAAGAGTGGTTTGACACATCACCAACTGATAAGAGATGAAGGGCTCCCAGTGGAACTGTGGGGATGCCTACACAAAAGGAGGAAGCAGTGGGCAGGTTTCCTCCCCTTGATGTTCTCAGGAATGTGAGGCATGGGGGGCACCGGGAAGGTGCTGGACACGGCTTTAAGAGAGTTAGTGTTACTCGCTCAGTCTTGCTGGACTCTTTGTGACTCTGTTGACTGCAGCCCTCCAGGGGATCTTCCCAACCCAGGGATCGAACCCAGGTCTGCAGCATTGCAGGAGAATTCTTTACCATCTGAGCCACCAGGGAAGCCTTTAAAAGAGTTTAATTGTGCTATAAACAGACCAAAGATTGTAGCTAAAGGGCAGAGCTGCCTAGAGGAAACTGTGGGGAGAAATGCACCAAAACAGAGTATTCCCTGCTGAGGAGACAGCAATGATTGAAGCTCATTTATTCCAGAAAATGTGGATGAAAGGTGTAGTAAGGGGATGTGGAGATATGCTCTGCATCTAAGGATGGATTTTAAGGCTTGATTTGTTGGGCAGTAGTTCTCAGACTTTATTGACTATACACAGTCACCCAGGGGGAGTTTGAATATTTGAATTCCTGGGCACCAACCTTAGG
Organism: Neotragus moschatus; assembly: GCA_006410615.1. Classification (NCBI taxonomy): domain Eukaryota; kingdom Metazoa; phylum Chordata; class Mammalia; order Artiodactyla; family Bovidae; genus Neotragus; species Neotragus moschatus. Next base: position 1,096,693 of record SJYA01001045.1, on the reverse strand, counting down.
TTACAAGTTGAGCAAGCTCCTCCTTGTGATTCTAAATATTAGGAGTCTGTGGGCTTCATCTGAGAAACACACTAAGGCACCACGAGGATTTGCCCTGTGTCTTTCATAAGTGCTATACAGACATCAAATGGAAGTTAAATTAGTATCTTAACAATTATTGAATGACATCTGAATGACAACAACGTATTATATATCTATATATATTAATGAACAATATTTTGCTATTTTATATATTACATTTTTTTGTTCTTAGGAAGTGTTTAGAACAGTTAATCAGTAACTGGGCCAAAGTTGATAGAATAGTAATTAGAAAAAATGAACAAAAGGCAGGAGGGTTTTCCTGGAATAACACATTGGAATATGTTTAGACCTGGCCCTTTCTCCCCAGGCAGTCATATGCGTTTTCAAGTTCTCATAAGTTTACATAGGAGACTGTCCTTCATTCATCAGTTTTCTTCATCCTGGTGGGGAGAGAGGATCACTGGGATTATCCAAGTGCTTCTGGAACATCCTTTATGAGGGGCTTCCCTGGTGGCTCAGACTGTAAAGAATCTGCCTGCGGTGCAGGAGACCCAGGTTTGATCCCTGGGTCAAGAAGATCCCCTGGAGAAGGGAATGGTTACCCACTCCAGTAGTTTTCATTCTGTCTGCCTTCTGATGGATGAGGATAAGAGTCTTGTGGAAACTTCTTGATGAGAAGGACTGACTGTGGGGAAAACTGGGTCTTGATCTGATGCGCAGGGCCATGCTCAGTAAATCTTGAATCCAATTTTCTGCCAATAGGTGGGGCTGTGTTCATTCCCTGTAGTTCAGCCTGAGGCCAAACTATGGTAGGGATAAAGATTTAAGGGAGGAGGAGAAGGGGACAACAGAGGGCAAAATGGTTGGATGGCATCACTGACTCAGTGGACATGAGTCTGAGCAAGCTCCGGGAGATGGTGAAGGATAGGGAAGCCTGGCGTGCTGCAGTCCATGGAGTCTCTAAGAGTTGGACATGACTTAGTGACTGAACAACCCACTCCAGTATTCTTGCCTGGAGAATTCCTTGGATCGAGGAGCCTGATGGGCTACAGTCCATGGGGTCACAGTGTCAGACCCGACTGAGCGACCAACACTTTCTGAAACATCCTTTTTATGAACACAGGATGGATGAGGCACCCACTGTCAGGAAGCCAGAATGAGAAGCTTCTAAGAAAAAAAGTCACAAAGGGCCAGCCAGTCCTGGCAGCCCGAGCCTGGCAGCCCTGCTGCCTCATGATAAAGAAGTATAACAAGTACTGTCCTGCCGGACAGGATGGGGTGGATTTGTCCAAGTACACACGCTGTGGTCTCGGGAGCTTTGCTGATACCAGATATGAAGGAATATAAGTCAGCATTCCCTGTCCTACCATTTTGGCAAGAGGAGATTGCCACAAAGCAGATATAATCCATGCAAAGCAAATTGCTATGTATTTTGAAAGTGAACTTTAAGAGAACTGAACAATGTTTTGTCTTCCAGAGGGGTTACCTATTAATTTCAAGTTTCGGAGAAGCCTCCTGAATTGCCAAATAACTTGAAGTTATGTGCAGTGTATCTGTGTCCAGTATATGTGTGGTGTTTCTTAGGAAACATGCCCTTTGGCTGTTTTTTTTTTTTTTTTTTTTTTTTGTGTGTGTGTGTGTGTGTGGTGATTGGTCAAGCAGCAAATTTGACATATATAACAGAATACATCTTTCTCTGATCTTAGACCCCAAAACCAGAAACTCAGCTATCCTGCTTTAGTTCACATATATAGCTAGGTAAATAAGCGTATGGGATTTCAACCTTNTTTGGTTTTTTTTTTTTTTTTTTTTTTTTTTTGTGTGTGTGTGTGTGTGTGGTGATTGGTCAAGCAGCAAATTTGACATATATAACAGAATACATCTTTCTCTGATCTTAGACCCCAAAACCAGAAACTCAGCTATCCTGCTTTAGTTCACATATATAGCTAGGTAAATAAGCGTATGGGATTTCAACCTTATCATTGTAAAAGTAGATTCTCTGAATTATTCATTTCATTTGCAGATATTTGCAAATCCGGATCCATCCCTTCTGACGTGGAGAAGAAGCTGCAGTTGGAATGGCCCTTCCAGGAGCAAGTGCTGCTCAGAGAACAGTATCAGAAAAAGTTCACAAATAATACCTACTCAAGTAAGAAATGAAAGGCACCCTGCTGGTGTCCCAGCCCCCGAAATATTTGGATGACTTGAACTTGACCTAAAATTTAAGAAGCCCTATAGCAGTCATTGAAAGCTGCATAATCTTAAATGTTAGCAAGAGTTAGTGAACAATCTTGAACCTCAAGTTTCTGTTTTCTTTACCCGACTTTGCCTACTAGCCAGATAATCGTTCAGTCTATTTTATCCATAGTATCGATAGTGTATATATATCAATGCCAATCTCTCAGTTCATCCCTCCCCACCCCCAGGTTTCCCCTCTTGCTCTCCATACATTTGTTCTCTACATCTGTACCTCAGTTTCTGCTTTGCAAATGAGATCATCTATAGCATTTTTCTAGGCTTCCTAGGCGGTGCTAGTGGTAAAGAACATGTCTGCCAATGCAGGAGACATAAGAGACTCAGGTTCGATCCCTGGGTCGGGAAGATCACCTGGAGGAGAGCATGGCAACCCACTCCAGTGTTCTTGCCTGGAGAATCCCATGGACAGAGGATCCTGGTGGGCTGTAGACCATAGGGTTGCAAAGAGTTGGTCACAGCTGAAGCAATTTAGCATGCATGCACACACGCAGATTGTTTTTCGAAATAGATAACTAATGAGAACCTACTGTATAGCTCAGGGAACTCTACTCAGTGCTCTGCAGTGACCTAAATGGGAAGAAAATTCAACAAAGAGGGAGTATATGGATACGTATAGCTGATTCACTTTTCTGTACAGCAGAAACTAACACAACATTTGTAAGGCAATAACACTTTTAAAAATGAATCATTCATTCACAAGCTAATAATGACCTGAACTGCTCTGAAGAATTAAGAAATCAAGGGAGACATGAATACATTCCTTGAGAAAAAGTAAAATAAAAAAGTGTGAAGAATGAAATGTGAAATTATTCACACCTCATTGTCCATTCTGTTTCCCCTCTCAGAAGCAGCCCCTGTGATGAACTGTGTATCACTGGCAGGGCAGCCTTCTCATTTTCTTTCCTGCATGGCCTTGAAAACATAGGACTAGCTCAGCTAACCAGGAATTTATTTCCATTCATGGAAAAAGTTTTCCAGTGTTTAAACAGGATGATGTTGTCATGTGTGTCTGTGGGTGTGCTGTGTGCTCAGTTGTGTCTGACTCTTAGCAACCACATGGACTGTAGCCTGCCAGGCTCCTCCATCTATGGAATTCTCCAGGTAAGAATACTGGAGCAGGTTGTCATTCCCAAACTAGGGCATCTTCCCAACCCAGGAATCAAACACACATCTCCAACACTGGCAGGCAGATTCTTTACCACTCTGCCACCTGATGTTCTTACACAGGTCTCTAAAACAAACAAGCAGTCCTTATCTGTGAAATCTGAAAGTTGATGCTTTGTACCCAACTAAGAGATGATGTTGCCCCAGATCTCAGTTAAGAAAATGTCCTATGTAGATACTCTACAACTATCTTCTTTTGACTTCTGAAAAATAAATGATCTTGAGAAGACTCTACACATGGACATCACCAGATGGTCCACACCGAAATCAGATTGATTATATTCTTTGCAGNGCCACCTGATGCGAAGACCTGACTCGTTTGAAAAGCCCCTGATGCTGGGAAAGATTGAGGGCAGGAGAAGAAAGGACGACAGAGGATGAGATGGTTGGATGGCATCACTGACTCAGTGGACATGGGTTTGGGTGAACTCTGGGAGTTGGTGATGGACAGGGAGGCCTGGCATGCTGAGGTTCGTGGGGTCACAAAGAGTTGGACACGACTGAGCGACTGAACTGAACCAAACTGAAGTTAAATTGGGTAGTCAACATTTCTAAGAGAATATTTTTGACATTAAATTATTTCTTTGTAAGATTTTACTATAAACTATCTGAATTCCAGCGTATCCATGTTAGAAGGAAACTAACATGTAAGAAATCAAAAAATAGGTTATATGCTAATAGAAAATGTAGTCCTCTAAATTATTTTTTGCATTTTGAAGCAGAGGGCTGTGGGGGAAATACTCTAATCCTTTACTGATATGATCTATGGGACTTCCCTGGCAGTCCAGTAGTTAAGATTCTGTATTTCCAATGGAGGGAGTATTGGTTTGATCCCTGGTTGGGAAAGAAAGATCCCACATGCCACACGGTGTGGTCAAAAATTTAAAAAGATTTTTTAAAAAGATTAAAAAAATATATAATCCATGGTTGAACAAAATTTGGCCTAACAGGGCCTTCTCAGATTCCATTAAAGAATGACACCAATCTAAGAGGCCCACAGCAGTAAGATCTCATTTGTAATAAAGCATCTGATATAGGCCTGCTAGGAGAAGATGCCATGGTATTAGGCGTATAGAGTCACTCATCTTTTCTTGGTCATCTTAAACATATTCCAATTTACCTTAAATTTTTCTTTAAAAATGTTTGCTGCCTCGCATGATCTTTTTAGAACCCAGATGGTAGGTTTTCAACATCTTTTCCCTGCCTCTGGAACTTGGACCTTCCTAGTTTCTACACCAGGGGAAAGTCCTTCTTTCACTAGCTGTGTCTCTGGGTCAGTATAATCCCAGCCACCCTGTTGGCAATGCTACAGTGTATGACAAATACTACAGATAGTTAATTGTGTTTGGAAAGAGTTTGACTTCTGAGTTGAAAATTTCTATTTTAATCTGCATGTCTTAGAAACATATAGATAGCAATTTTACTGCATCTGATCTGGGCACCAACTCATTGCAGGAATAAGTATCTAAGAAGCTCATAGATGTTGCCACACTTGGTTCTGTATCCATGGCCAAGGCTGATAATTTCTGCATAACTGAGAGTCGTATCATATGATGGAAGAGGTAGCAAAAGTCTATTTTGTTTTTTGCTTAGTTAATGGCCTGTCCCTTTGAAACAGGTGTCCTAGAAGTTCTAGGTAAGTTTTCTAATTACAGGACACATCGGATGCTGAGTTTCACTTAAGTAGAAGATGACAATAACATTTGTCATGAGAATATAAATTCACATTGTAAATCTGTCTGGGCAGGAAAAGGAAGCAGTGTTACAGGTGTGATTTTGGGTGTGACTGCAGAAAGGAGGATTCCTTTATTAAAACAGTCATATTTAATGAGCTATTTTTTTTTCTCTCCGTCTTCTCCACCTTCCTCATTGTTCCACTCCCAGACTGGATGCTGGACACACTTACATAAATGGAAATGGTACAATAGTCAGTGCCTATGTTTAATGGTTCATTTAGATTATCTTGGTCCCGGGGAGTTTTCCACCCTCTCAGATAGTGAGAGATAAGAGACTGGATAACGCCTGGGAACTGGATAATTAACTATGAGTTTTCTTATTTTTCTTTTGAGGAGGGAATAGGTTGGGTGAGTTTTATTTTGTTTTTAAAATTAATTTTTATTGAAGTGTAGTTGCTTTGCAATGTGTTAGTCTCTACTGTACAGCAAAGTGAATCAGCTATATGTAAACATTTATCCCTTCTTTTTTGGATTTCCTTCCCATCTAGGTCACCACAGAGCACTGCTTCAGTTCCCTGAGCTATACAATATTTTCTCATTAGTTATCTATGTTATACAAAGTATCAATAGTGTCTATATGTCAACTTCAATCTCTTAACTCACGCCA